>JBAMIG010000016.1:6980806-6990997 GCA_037177335.1 Kiunga ballochi | reverse complement strand
AAAGGCATAAAGAGGCTCTTCCAGATCCCTCTCCATCTTCTTGCTCCGCTCCCTCCAGACAGGAATCAAACGTCCCGAGATAAGGCAACGTCAAATTCATCACATGACGAGATAACTTTCATAATTTTGATGAGATATTTATCTCGTTATAACGAGAAACATTTCTCGTTTTAACGAGAAAGTTTCTCGTAATAACGAGATATTTATCTCGTTTTAACGAGAAAGTTTCTTGTAATAACGAGATATTTATCTCGTTTTAACGAGAAAGTTTCTCGTTATAACGAGATAAATATCTCGTTATTACGAGAAACATTTAGAATATTTTTACATTGCTGTGGCGGAAATACGCTTCCGTAGGATTGTGATCTTTGCAATGTCATAGTCTTTTTGACATATATGCTTCATCCAGCATTTATTCTTTTAGCTGTATTTGCATGTGGTATCCATACACAATACTTTTTCTGTTTATAACAGTAGCCTACATTTAAACGGGACATAGGCCTATACAAAATACAAGTTTTTAGCCCTTAAATACATGTTTTTGTGCTCTTTAAATGTTTAGGAATGCAGAAAATGTCTATTCCTTCCTGATGCTGTAAAAATATCTTTATATTCTTTTTGGTCATATTTTTCAGCCTGTTTCATTTTTTCTATTTTCTACTACGTTTTTTCAAATCTATTACATCACAGTATTTGCTGTGGGTCTGCCTAATAAAGTCATTGACTTCCATCCATCCATCCATTATCTACCGCTTTGTCCCTAACGGGGTCGCGGAATCTGAATCTGATACGTTGACATGTATAGTAAACTTAGTAATAGAATATTTCTTTGCTGGGAGATTAGTGTGTAGCTGCTATCAAGCTACAAACATGGCGGAACAGGGTAGAGTTGAACTTCCTGTGACCCGGAGGGGGCGGGGCTTAACAGGTCTGTTCACATCTAAAGAGACCCACCCCTAACAGTCCCTCTGAAGATGCATCTCAGTACAGGGTTATAAAGTGTGTGTGTGTGTGTGTGTAATAACCAGGAATTCAGACCAAACTTTAAGTCATTTGTGTAAATAATCCTAATTGAAAAACTGAACTAATCCTTGCTTGTAAATTTAGTAATTCAAACCATGTTAGAGGAACTGAGTGATAGCTAGTAATGACTGCCAATGTACTGAGGCATTTTGCACCATCCATCAAATAGAGCTGCTGTAGCACACGGAACACCATAACCTTTTGTAAATAAGACAAACTGATATTATGAGAGTAATGCAAGAAAATTAAGTCCACATATTGTTCCCGCTGCATAAAATAATTTAACATGTAGTTTTTTGTACACACTTTTAGGCAAAAGTTCATCTCAGGTGGATTCTAACATTGTGACTTAAAATTATTAACATCAGTTGATTATTTTTTTCTTATTTATTTATTTTTATTGTTTAACATTATTTTCAGTGGGCATTTAAGTCTCATTAACTGTGTGCTGTTCACCAACTCAGTGTAATTTTCTAGGTTTTATGAAGACCAACGTGATGTTATCCAGAGGCGACTGCGGTTGTGATTAAATCTACAAAAAGCCTGCTTGCTGTGAAAAGAATGTTGCAAGATTACTCAGTTCATTAAGTCACACACACTGATGACTGTAAAAGAGCAGCCAAAAGATTAAATCAAAGTTTGAACCTCTATGATCCCTTGGGAGAGAAGACATGGTTGTGCTTTTGGCTCACTCTTTGTTTGTCTTTACTTGCTTGGTAGTGGGCTGCAAAAGAAAGGAGTCCACCCATGTCTGGATGCTATAAACTGAGTCTGTAACAGTGCTGATATTAGACAAAATAAATTAGCTATTTCTTTTTTTCACTGCTTTTTAATATTATACCCAAAGGTAACAGGCGAGACAGAAATAAAAAGGATCATTTGCTAATGAAACTATTGTTTGTGAACTGCAGGCACACAAATGTGGTGATAGATGACAGATGTGGGAAGTAGGTCATAACAAAGAACAAACTCCCTGATATGGTTGTTTCTTCACCCCAGTTCATTTAGCCGATTAGATTTTTTCTCAACTGGCCCACGTATTCACGTCATCTTCCACAAGAACACATCTGGAATACATTTGCACCGGCCAACAATTGTGTTTTTTTTTCTTGAAAACCATTTTTCATAACGCTAGAGGTTCTTCACTTGGCCTAGATTTATATGGATGCATTTAGTTTATGGGAGCTGTGTAAAATCAAACCAGTACTGCGCTGACCACCATAGGGTTTGGGGTAAAGTTGAAGTGCAAATAGGCAGGTTTTTGTGATGCTCACTGTCTAACTTGTTCTGTGATGATGGGGTTCTGCTCCAAATGGATACTGGCTAAAATTGGGTTTTAAAACCATGTGATAGAGAAATAGGTCATCTGGAAACTCTGCTCTTGACATGGAAACGTTATGGATGGGGATAGCTCATAGAGGAAGGTGAGCTCTAAAAAGATTTAAAGTGTGGGTGGAAAAAGGCACTGTTGAACACTAGGGGATTTTTTTTTTAATTACTAGAAAACAAAACACACCTCAATTACAACATGCTGACATTGTGGACAATTTAATAATCCTACTTTTATAAACCCAATTCTTTTGGTGTGACAACATAACATGGGTGGACAGTGGACAAAAATCATGAGTATTTGCTGAAAGGTTTCAAACTAATGTCAATGTGGAAGGGAAAAAAGAGAAAAATAATAAAACTCTGAGAACATACAGCTTTTTGTGCTCAGGGGGAATATTTCTGACTTAATTGTGCTTCTCTTTTTTACATAGAAAGAGCTGGTGTGTCATCATCTATCAAGTGTTTATGTTTGAACTATTTCTAGTAATGGTGCCAAACTTAATCTTTGCAGATTGTTCCAGTCCTCAGCAAATGGAAAATGAAAGATAATGAGTTAATAAAGCAATACACTCTTTTTGTCAACACCCGAGTAAGAGGTGATGACTGTGAGCGCGTGTTTTGAGGTCATGTTATTGGCATTTGTGGTAAAATACCTCCAACAAGCATGGATGGAGAGACGTTTGTGGACCGAAGCCCAGTTTCAGGATGAGGCAGAAGCGAACACATGCAAATCTTTTTTTTTCCATTACTGTGCTGTCATATTTCTTTCTCCTTCATTTTCCCCCAGTACAATCCAGCTGGCAGCTGCACCATAAGAGGGAAAATCATTGTAACTCACCATCTATCTCTAGTAATGTTGCTTCATACACGCTGCTTGTCTGCATTTCTTTAAATCTAACCGAGTCCTGACAAGCTCTCCAGCTTTGTGTGTAAGGTTATTTTTCACTGCATATGTTACTGTAAGTTTAGCATTGAAATGTTTCTTATTTCCATCCTGCAAAGATTTAAAATTCTGGTTTTTGAACCCAGGACCTCTGTGGATCCTCCACCTGTGACACTCTCGGCATTGCAGATGTCGGCACCATGTGTGACCCAAAGAGGAGCTGCTCTGTGATTGAAGATGATGGCCTACCTTCAGCCTTCACCACTGCTCATGAGCTTGGTATGGCTAGTCATGACTTTCTATTAATCAGTAGAAATAAGTACTTTAATATGTTCTATGTTGTTTATGCATAAACACTAAGAATTTATGTATTCATGAATAATATTTTGCATGTATCTTCCTCTCGACAGGACACGTGTTCAACATGCCCCACGACAACGTACAGGCCTGTGAAGATGTGTTTGGGAAACTACAGGACAACCACATGATGTCTCCTACACTTATTCAGATCAACCGCACCAGCCCCTGGTCCCCCTGCAGTGCTGCCATCATTACTGAATTTTTGGATGCTGGGCACGGTGAGTTAGCATGGTTTCCTATTTCCAGTGTTTGACAGCCAATATGTCACAGTTAGGATAAAACACAAACTGGCCATTATTGCAGATTTTTAAGCAGTTGTGTTAAACAAACATGTTGGCAGATTTTGACCACCTTGTATGAATATATATCCTGTTTGCCTGTTCAGTTAATTTTTCACCACAGCAGGGGTGAAGATATGACTTCCAGGCTTATGATGCTGATTATTATACTATTTTCAGGAATTTTTTTACCACAATCTTTCTAGCTTACATTCTTAATTCATAACCATTTAAATAAAATGAAACTAAAATGCATGCAAGGGAACAGATTGAACATTTAAAGCATGTGCTTCAAATCTGACATGAGCAAAGCCTCCAACATTAGCATGCTCATAGGAAAGACTAGTAATAACCAAGGAGAAATATATCCATTTGGATGCAGATTGTTTGCCAAACAGACCAGACCACAGGACTTACCCTTGGAGCAAAGAAAAATGTAACTTTAAAACAGCAGCCACATCTGCCCTAAATTACAGGGCTTTTTCTTGGGCAAGTCACTGCAGTGGTTTGGATGAGGGGTGTCTCTGCCTAGTGTTTCCCATGCAGGTTTACTACAAATAGGAAAATGGTTTTGCTTTGCTCCATGTCCATTTTTGAGGATATGAGAGAATGTAAGAAACACTAAACTGGTGAAAGAGAAATATGCCGAAGAGCATTTTCAACTTGATTTTTAAAAATGATTTTGAAGATATAAAACACAGTTGTAACCTGGTTTTCCTGATAATAAATCTAGATCTTTAAAAGACAGTAAGGATAGAAAGAATAAACAAAAATAGAGACTTTTTCACATCAAGTTTTTTTCAGAGTAAATTTTTACCTGCTCCTCTGGCACAAACTACCAGCAATTGTTTTCCATGATTGTTTTCTGTAGAGAACAAGAGAGGGAAGAGGTGAGGTTTAGTTCAGTGTAGAGTGGTTTGTTTATGTAACAGGGTGCTATCAGCTAATCAATGTGATACTTCTGCCAAATCTGTGAAGAAATGGGAGGAAACAAACTTGCCACCAGCTGCGACTCATTCATTTACAACATTATCTGTTGAACATTCACTGCAACACAAATGGCATATACAGAGTTAAGGATCTCAATTCTACATACAGCACATGACTCTCATCACATATGAACATTTCCCATAAAAAGAAAGACATTTAGTTGATTTCTAGACAGTAAAATCCTCCTCCTGCAACCTTTTTGTTGTACTTATTTTGAGCTTTTAATGATAATCTATGATTAGTCTATTTATTAAAAAGTCTCTGTGTGGTATATAGACCAGTGTTTTTCCAACCGTATGTTTTTTAAGTATACCTGCTCTGCGTGTCTTAGACTTTTACACATCTTATTCAAATTAATTAACTTTCTCATCAAGTTATTTGTTAACAAGCATTTATTCCATTCATATTCCATTCATTCCATTCATGAAGCACTGGTATCGATCGTGTTTTTGATCTTTGCATAATTAGTAAGTTTTCATATTCAAACTTGCTGATCCTGAAATATGTGCAACGTGGGTGGGCTCATTGGATTTAAGGGAAATTAAGGTTTGAGGATGGGGTGACATGGGGTCGGAAATGCTTTATGTGTGGGGTGCTCATACTTGTTATTGTGTATGTATCTGTGGGTTTTGTGGTATTAACCCAATACACACAGCAGGCTGTTACTCCACTTAAAAGAAAATAAAGAAAAAAAACAAGGGATGTGGCTGCTTGCCACATCCAACCATTCCACCCACACACATGTTTGATGACAAGGTTGAAATACAGCAAAGGTTTATCAAAAGTTTAGACACACCTACTCATTAGCTTTAAATGAGTGTATGTGTTCAAACCATTGACCTGTACTATGCATTATTGTATATAAATATTGATTATTCTACAATCATTTGGCAGGCGCCTTTTTCAAAGCGACTTGCATATGAAAAGCAGTCATTTTAATCATAGGGTGGGAGGAAGCCAGAGTACCTGGAGAGAACCCACACATATATGGGGAGAACATGGACACTCCACAAAGAAAGGCCACTACTCATTGCTGATACGTGTGCACCTCAATCCAGCTGTTTAGTTTAACACAAATCATTTTGTTTGGAAAGAAGCAGGTTTACCTTCCCATTTCCCCTTATGTTTGTTAACCCATTTAAAGAGTTTAAAAGAAAAATGAGCCTATTTTTGAGTAAATGTCACACAAATCCCAATCAGTTCAAAATTTTGCAAACATTTTCTTATAACTTTAAATGAATTTAAGTTGATTCTTGTATATATTAACAAAAAGAAGTTGTGTCTTATTGAGCATTTCTCTTCCAGGCGAATGTTTGCTGGACCAGCCTCAGAAACCATTAATCCTTCCTGATATACAACCCGGAGAAACCTACAGCCTCGACCGTCAGTGTGAGCTCGCCTTTGGAGAAGGCTCCAAGCCTTGTCTCTTCATGCAGTCGTCATGCAGCCGTTTGTGGTGCACAGGAAAGTCCAGTGGTCACTTTGTGTGTATGACGCGGCACTTTCCCTGGGCAGATGGTACCAGCTGTGGTGATGGAAAGGTCTGCGATCGAGGAGTCTGCTCTGACAAACAGCTCCACAATGTGAAAGTAAGACTCACATAAGGACTTGGTTATAAACTATCAGCAAATAGTTAGATGTCATTTGTAAATTTTGTTATTTTTTTATTTGTTTGTGTTTCCAGGTGAATGGACGCTGGGGTAAGTGGGGTTTATTTGGTTCCTGTTCGCGCACATGTGGAGGTGGTGTCCAACTGTCAAAAAGGGAGTGTAACAATCCTGTTCCATCAAATGGGGGGAAATACTGCAGAGGGGTTCGAGTCAGATATCGCTCCTGCCATTTGAACCGTTGCCCTGAAACAGGTAGGAGTTGCTCAAGACAAGCAGCTTGGACCAGATGCAATTCTGTCCTTCAGCAGTTCCACCTCTTACTTAATGTACTCTTCTTCCTTTCTGTGTAGGTAAGAGTTTTCGGGAAGAGCAGTGTGAGACCTCTGGGCAAGGTTTCAACAATAACCATATCACCCAGCCTGTGGTGTGGGTACCGAAGTATTCGGGAATTTCTCCAGATGACAGGTGTAAACTCATCTGCAGGGCAAATGGAACCGGCTACTTTTATGTCCTGTCACCAAAGGTAAATAACAAGAATCATTTTCTTTTAAGAAATTATACTTACAACATGAATGTAGTAGTCTGACGTATTCCTTAAGCTCGAAGGCCTCTCAAATGTAATTACTCTGAACAAATATTTAGGCTGTAAATAACAGCTAGCTGTCTGAACATTTTCTCCAGTTTAGTCAAAGTAAAACTGAACAACTAAACTTTTGGAGTTTGTCCCGAATCATGTACTTTAGCGCATAAGCTAACAATGCAACATCATGTAATGAAAAATAAAAATTACAGAAATACCCCGCTTAATGTCCTACAACGACAAATATATTTATTTCTATTGAAGTAAAGACCATCATTTTCTTACAGTTGGCACAAAGCAATACCAAGGCTATCCATAAATACCCAGTAACACTTGTATAACCCCAGTTCTTATATCACTGTGCAAACATTAAAGCTTTTGAGAAAAATCCACTTTGAATTCCTTCCTACAAACCCCTATAAGGTTTTATGGCTATGATATACAAGTGGTTCTTTACTCTCAACTCCTCACTGTAATGAACTGCTTATAGACCTGAGAGCAGACATGAAACAAGTTGAAACACAATGGAAAAAAGTCTGTAGAAAAAACATGGAGGGACAGATAATGCCTTAATAGAAACTGGATGTTTTATTTTTTGGATAGCAGCAAAACAATGAAAGTCCTATAAAAAAGAATCATCTAGCTGAAACTAAAGGAAGGAATGAAGGAGGAGTGGAGGACGATTTATCTCACACAGATAGCAGAGTGTGGGGTGAGCTTAAGCTACAGTGAGACAGAGTTCACACAGTCTGAGAGGCGCATATGGGACATGTACCCAGAATCATGCAGCAGCTGGATGTTTTCACTTTTTAGTCACAGACTTTGATATATATGAACTAAAGCTTCAGTGTCCACATCACAATAGACTATGTAGCAGTGTACTACATTACCATTACACACTACACCAACATCAACAAAGTGCGCTTGATGTTTCTTTCTAATTAAAGTAATTCTATTTGATCTTGTTTGTGTTGTCCAGGTTGTTGACGGGACTCAGTGCTCACCAGATTCTACAGGAGTGTGCGTTCAGGGAAAGTGCATTAAGGCAGGGTGTGATGGTAAAATTGGCTCCAACAAGAAGTTTGATAAATGTGGAGTCTGTGGAGGTGATAACAAAGCCTGCAAGAAGGTGTCAGGACTCTTCACAAAGCCTTTGTGAGTAAAACTCTCGTCATTATCAGACAAGCTTTACAGAATCCTTATCATTCGTTTTGCCAGTTTAGTGTAAGCACAACTTCATCGCCTTCAGCATTTAATAATAAACATATTAACTGTGATATGTTTTGACATGCAGGCATGGATATAACTTTGTGGTGATGTTACCAGTTGGTGCAGCCAATATAGACATACGCCAGCGAGGCTACAAAGGAATGATGAGTGATGACAACTATCTGGCGGTGAAGAACGGTGAAGGCCACTACCTGCTCAATGGGAACTACATAGTGTCAGCTGGTGAGAGAGATATCATTGTGAAGAGTAGCTTGTTGCGCTACAGCGGCACATCCGGCCTCTCGGAGACCTTGCAGGCTGTAAAACCGCTGGGAGAAGCCTTGACTGTAGAGGTGTTGTGCGCAGGGCAGATGACACCTCCTCGCATCCGCTACTCATTCTACCTCCCTCGTCAGACCAAAGAGGACAAAACTTTGAGGAAAGATGAGCATACCAGCTCCCATAATAGTGTTCTGGTTGAGGATGGCAGCAAAGAGAACGGAAACACCCTGAAAAGCTCCTACAGTAAGGAGGATTCTGCAATTGGGAAATGGATTTCTGCAGCCTGGGAGCAGTGCTCTGTGTCCTGTGGTCAGGGTGTACAGAGAAGGATGGTGCAGTGTCTTAGAACAGATGGAAAGCCAGGGATGGACTGTGATCCTTCACAAAGACCTTCGGCCACGAGGGTTTGTGAAGAGCCATGTGCTGAGTGGCACATTGGGCAGTGGTCGCCATGCTCCCGAACCTGTGGGAAAGGCTTTAAAAGACGACCACTGTATTGCAAAAGCCATTCTGGGCATATTATCACAAGGGATCAATGCACTGGCCTTCGTAAACCACAGGAGCTGGACTTCTGTAACCTAAGGCCTTGTTAGTGACTCAAAACCATAAACTACACGTGCTTAAATGTTTTAAAAGGACTGAATTGAATCCACTTGCGAGTATCACACCATGTCTGTCAGATGCAGATGTTTCCACCTGCATCGTTGGATTGTTAAAGGATGACAGACATTGCTTGGAAGAAGTACTTGGAAAGCAAGTAACAGCTGGAGGATGAAGGCAGGAAGATATTTGTCTCTGGCACTACTCGGTAACCCTGATGGGAAAATAATATTATATAAAGTCAAGTAAAATTTAAATCCTCCGTTCTGTCAGCGATGCACAATGCCCATTTGCAAGCAATCAATCTATTCTGCAGCCTGAGTCTGGAACCAATTTAATGTCATAATAGTTAAAAATCAAAGTTTTTCAACTGGTTCTTGCAGATATTTGGGTAAAGCCAACAAGCTGTCCAAAATAATGAATCTGGATGTTTTTTAAACAGAAAATGTCCCAGAAAGGACATGTAACACATTATCGTTTGACACAATCTTTTAGTGCTTATTCATTCAGACAGCTAACATCTAATTTATATTTAAGAGACTCTACTGTGGCATCCACTAGATACTAAGAATACAAACTAATGGACACCACTGTGTTGTTCTTTCAAATCATCTGTAGCATTTCTTGTTGAACGGTTTTCCTGCATCAGAGGGAATGTTTTTTTCTTTAGTTAAAATATGTGATATCTGAGTTCAGCTCCTGCCTCCTTTTGTTCAGCTTGTTTCATTGTTGCCTTCATTTGACCTCAACTATTTGTCTTCACATTTTATAGTCTTCAGCTGGTCATGAAGCTTATTACGTCAAGCCTGTCTGGCAAAGTTGCCCCCAATAATTTATCATCAATAAAACAATAAAACACAGAGGGAGTGTTATCGTGTAGCTCCTCAGAGCTAGAATTCATCCATCCATTATCTACCGCTTTGTCCCTAACGGGGTTGCAGGGGGGCTGGAGCCTATCCCAGCAGCCAACGGGTGAGAGGCGGGGTACACCCAGGACGGGACGCCAGTCCATCGCAGGGCTAACACACAGAGACGAACAACCAT
>JBAMIG010000016.1:6942631-6965602 GCA_037177335.1 Kiunga ballochi | reverse complement strand
TTGCATGTTCTCCCCGTGTTAGCGTGGGTTCTCTCTGGGTACTCCGGCTTCCTCCCACAGTCCAAAGACATGCACCTCGGGGATAGGCTGATTGGAGACTCTAAATTGGAGTGAGTGTGAGTGTGTATGGTTGTTCGTCTCTGAGTGTTAGCCCTGCGATGGACTGGCGACCTGTCCAGGGTGTACCCCGCCTCTCGCCCATTGACAGCTAGGATAGGCTCCAGCCCCCCCGCGACCCCGTTAGGGACAAAGAGGTAGACAATGGATGAATGTATATAACTGTTTATTTTTGTCTCTGTGTTAGCCTTGACATGACTAGCAACCTGTCCAGGCTGTACAGTACCCTGCCTCTTGTCTTTGAATTGTCCTGTATATGAAAGGTGCTATATATAAACTTAAGTAATGATTGCTGGGATAGGCTCACCTATCCATGACCCTTCATGGAATAAGCGGAACCGATAAAGAATAGATGAATGAGAAGTCTTATTACTGAAGTCGCCGGGCATGGGATGTGATCGTTTGCAGGGGTCTGTCCTTTACTAATGGAATTTTTAATACAGACAACTTGCAAATATTGTCTCAAGCAGGACAGGTGCTTCACCTCCATGTTGAAGTTTATTTCTAACTTGCTTTTTAAGTGAAGATGGACACAACTCACATAGAAATGTTAGCTTTAGCCTGTACTGTCTGAATCTTTTGCAGACAACACTTAATATTCCTGTACTTAATCATAAGCATAGCATGAGATTTGTGTTTGCATCAGGAAATCACCTTTCCCCTCCACTTGTCGTTTCAGGATGGCATCAATGTTGCTGAGGAGTCAGTTCGTTATGCTTTGGTGCACAGTTTGATTGATGGATAATGTGGTGTGAAGTCAGTGTAGTGCAAGTAAAAATGTAAGTATTGACCATTAATGACCTCACGATATCTAAATGCATTCACATAAAAGTTTTTTATTTACAAATTTGTTGCATTTAGTTCTGTATTAATTCAAATCATGCACAACACTGATAGAGAGAATAACTGAACTGAAATGACCTGGAATATAAAAAAAAAACAAAACAGAAACAGACTGCCGAACATATATTATCTGTACTTTATGGCTCCCTATGTCGACATAACTTACAGAACATTTGCTTTGTATTAATTTCTTCATACTTTAAAAAAAATTTTGCCCCCTCCCAAACCTCTCACACACACACACCCTCACACAGGAAAAGAAAATAACTCGTCAACATTTATGTGAACAAAACTGCACTATCCAGCCTGGCCAGATTGTACATCACTGATTTGGAAGACGGGGAACAGACCTCAGCTGTATGCCCGTCTTCTTTGGGTGGATACAATACAGATAAAGCTCCACATGAAAATGAACAGATTCCATGAAATGGCAATCCCTCTACCCCAACTTTGCTGATATGTTAAAGCTGTTGAACATAAAATATTAAACATTTTCTGTTTTAGCTCAAGAACCTCTGACCCATGGGTGTCTTAATGTTTGTCTTTCTCTAAAACAGGGAGTCAAAACATGTTCCATTATCACATGTTTATGTCTCATGGGACAGGAAGATTTCTGTTCTTATTTCTTATTTTATGGTGGCTAATAACAAAAAGATAAAAATATTGTTATCTCTCTGAGCTGTATCTGGCTTGTCAGCTGTAAAAAGAAAACCCATTGCCTATTGGGGAGACAATCTGAGACATAGTAAGAGTTCTGAAAGCAACCATCGGACAGATTGGAGCTTTGCCTTTTCTGGTGACTTTTATTTTGGCTTTCTGGTTGATAGATGTCCCAGGAGAGACAGGTCGTATGGTCAGAAAACCCACGGCTTCGGCCAAAATTCCTTCAATTCTATGACGCCTGTGGTTCAAAGTATGAATGATGATTGATGATTGTGCTGAGAACCTGGGAATGGTCCCTGGAGTCAAGGTCATGAAACACTGAGCTGGGAAACCATTTTGGGGAATGAATTTGCTTGAAGACTTTGTCTTTCAATAAACAACATTCCGACTACATGGTCTGGCTTGTTGCAAAGACCATCATGCTATGTATAGACCAGAGTGCACAAGAGGATAAAAAAATTTTTTAAATTTATTTTAAAAAGTAAATTGGGAAAAATGTTTTTTGGAGCTTTTGTTATAAAATAGATTTATATTCATAATTATAAAAAATAACATTTAATAAGATTTATATAATTTGGTGAATTATTCTGATTCTTTTTGACAAATTTAATTGCCAGTTGACCTGTCCAAAACAATTATTTGACTTTTGCTCTTTGTTGCCTTTTTATCAAAGGTATTAAAAAGATTTTGATGGACTGGCGACCTGTCCAGGGTGTACCCCGCCTCTCGCCCATTGACAGCTGGGATTGGCTTCAGCCCCCCCGCGACTCCATATGAGAATAAATGGTAGAAAATGGATGGATTAATAAGATTTTCATTTTTAAAAAATCATTGTTGTTTCCTTTAAAGACAGGATTATCAGAAAGTTTCATGAATGAATAAAGAAAAAACAATCTAGTGAAATTTATTTCAGTAACTTCCTCAGCACATTAAGAGTCAGTCATTTTAGAAATTACTTGTTCTGTGCAGTTTTGTGATTATAACCTCACAAATTAGTCCTACTTCCTCATCTAGAAAGAACGTCATGCGTGTTTGTGAGAAATGACATTTTCAATAATCGCTGGATGTGATTAAACAGAGAAAATTTAGGACAACCTTTTTTTCTTTATGCTTCTGTGTTGTCACTTTCTTTAAGTAAATGGACTGTACTTAAATCATGTTGACCACTTAAATTGCTTTAACGCTATGTCACATTCCCCTATTTACACACACACATGCAAACTCTCTTGATAGACTCCTAAAGGTGAAAACTCTGTAGGTTTCTTGCTCAAGAACATTTAATAAATCAATCCATAATGATCCACAATGCACGTCCTTACTGAGCTACAGCTTCTCCAGGCAACAAGTCTGACCAAAATGCACAAAATGAAAAAAAAACATAGGATGCATTTATTACACTTAGGGATAGAAAACTGTTGTTTTTGTGCTAGCGCAACACAATTATCAGTATAACCCAATCCAAGAACACACAAGAGACAGCAAAGAAAGCACGCATCAGGGTGATCTGCGATGGAAAAAGAAAGGCTTGAATTTCTACTCTTTAAAGTTGCAGATTAGAAATGCTTAAAGAAACACACATCACAGATAAGTGCAGATAAATTGACATGAGCGCATACAAATACACAAAATGTAAGGGGGGCGGGGAGTCTCCCCATAGCATGCCCATGGTAGGTTGCAGCCTTTAGGTGCAGTCCAGTTTCTTATGTTTGATAAACATGGAGGAACAAAGAACTAGTTATAAAAATTGCATCCATAAATGGAATTAGGGAGGTTTCACACTTGACTATGCTTGTTGGGACAGTCAGTAAGTTTGCATAAAAGTAGACTGTGTTAGAAGCATTTATAGTGGTCCCGTACTTAATGTTTACTGGTTTGGAAAGTTGTGTGTTTTATTTTACTATGTCCATGAAATGTAGCCTGTTTTATTGTCTTTATTTTAGCTGACTAACAAAGCCTATCAATTCCCATTTCTCCACTAAATGTGTATTTTACATAAGCAATGGGAGAGATCCAAACAGGTTTGCTTCGTGCATCACTAAATGCACCACAAGTTTTCAGTATCATGCAATTAGAGACTTCATGGGGCATGGTCCCCCACAACTGTTAATTTGTCTTTCATACAAATGCATCATTGAAAAAATAAATAAGCCCTTAATTATGTGGTTTTTCACTGTCTTCATAAAAGCAGAATATTACCTCACCAGTTAAAAAACATATTCTCTAATTTTCAGATTAGAACCATAAAGGATAATTGAATGGATGCATACTGGGTGTTGTAGAAGTGTAAATTACAGAGTAAGTCAGTTCAACCATCAAGTGCACGCATGTCTGGCAGGATATTCATCTCCTTTGCATCCTTCACTCAACACCCAACCGTGCATTGACTCACCGGCTCCGTTTGGATATGGGCCAGAGATGTCAGTGAAGGGAACTCGAGTTCATCTAAAACGGATGTTCATGTCTTCATTATAGATGTCACTGCACGTCAAGGGCTTTTCAGCATGCCAACATTTTTTGCCTTTCCTTAATGCAGGTGTGAATTTGAGTATGGGCCAGTATGTTACATAAATAGTGACACCACTGCACACTTCATGTCAACACCGGATGGAGGAGTAAGTCTTTGTTCATGTCCTGTAATTTATAGCTTCTGATGGGACCGTGCACAGCCTTGGAGAATTTAGTTTCTCATGGGAATAATGTTTTCCTGCAGCTTAGTGAGAATAAAGTGCATAAAAAACAGCTGAATAATTGACTTGTACAGAAATATGACAAAGTGCATCTAAGTGAGTCAGCTAGCTTTTGTTTCTCCTCGACACAAAGAAGAATTGCCTCAGTATTACATTTATGCAGAATAACACTATTAAGCACCGAACTTTTCTCATAGAAAAACAGATAATGCCTGGATGGTTAACCAATAGGTTCTGTTTAATAAGATGGCATGAAAAAGATTTCCAGCTGATGTACTCAGTTGTAATACTCAGCTGAGAGATAACAAGTTCATTTCAAGTTATTGTAAAGATTAAAGTGAGCTTCACAAGCTAAAAAAAGTTCTTAGATCATTTTGATCATAGAGATGTCCCCTTCACCTTTGACCTCAACCCCTAGTTTAAATCTGTGGAGCATCAAAGCAAATGTGGGAATTTGAAAGGGAAAACACCTCACTGGCAAGAAATGACACTATATAGTTTTAATTAGGTGAGGGGCATTATTAAGCTATTACATGAATCTGCAGCTGTTTCCTCCTTTAAGCTGTGCCAGGACCTGCTTGTGTTTTGTGTTTGTTGGCAAATAATGTGTTTCTGATTTATTTTTAAGTCCTTTACTTATAAATACATATTCAAAATCTTTAAGTGATCTTACCAGATCATATTTAACAGAATATGTATATGATAGTCCAGGTTGCGGATCACACATGCAAGTAGACAGTAATGTTGAAAACATTACTGTCATTTCTTTTCTTTAGTCAAAATTGATTGTGGTTTGTGCATTAATTACTGTGAGAGTTGACAGACAAGTTTATTAATTACTTTTGTGACTTTTCTGCAAGATGAAACGTTTAAACTTCAACAAGAGGAATAAAAGATGACTGTGTTAAATCCCAAATATCATCAAGCTTCCTGCTAAAGAGGACAGAGGATTTAAGCTAAGAAGGAATCAAACAATGAGTTGGAGACTAAAACAAACCTTAACAAAGAATTATGTTTTAGCTTGTTGTAGGGAGTTCCTCAGGACTCTACAAAAAGTGGGTCATTAAAGAAATGACTCACTGACTGTAGTATGACCTCAAAATGAATTCACCATTCAAACCTACAACAGCATAAAAACAGGAAAGGACATTGTTCCATGTATTTTGTTTTGGTGGTTGTCTCTATGCCTACAGCATGTAATCACCACCCTGGTGGATTTTCTTCTTTTATTATCTTCATTTTTCTTACTAAAAACAAATGAGAATTGAAAGGTAGCTCAAATGAAAGCATTAGGCTTTTTCTGCTATTTATCAAGTGAAGTTTGAAATCACACTTTATGCATATTAAAGAAGAGAACAAAGTACTTTTTTAAAAAAAGAAAATGGCAACATTAAGCCTAAATAAGATCCAGCTGATACATGCTGACAAATATAACACAAACATATTATTAGTAAACAAAGAAAATCAGTCTAGTTATCAGATTTAGAATTAAATGACAGACTGTTTGAGATCAGCAATAAGTACCAAAAATCACGCTTTACACCTCCTTAACTAGGGGCTCCCAACAGGAGTCAGGCTCCAGAGTCTGGTTCAAAAACATTTTAGCTTTCATAGATTGACTTTACCTTCATGACTATTGTCAGGGGGTGTACTTTTTAAATAGATATAACTCATTAGTGTAGATGTTTTTTAATCTTTAAATTTGTCATTATCAAGAGTGTGTCCTTTTGATTGACTGGTATCTATAAGCTCTGACAGACACAAACACAGGCAGCAGTTTAAGCGGTTTTAATGATAAGCAGGAGTGATCAGGAACAAGGATAAGACTACACAAAGGAGTAGACAGGGCAGATGCAATACGTACCAGTGTGAACAGGTGTTGTCCATTGAGCTAATGATTGAGGTGGGTGCATTATGGGAAGTGAAGTTCAAACCAGGAATCAATAAACAAGGAATGATGAGTGCACTGGTGGAAGTGGCACAGGCAAAACAGTATCCGATATCCAGTGAAAAGAAAGTAGAGTGAAGGACAGTTGTGGTTTTTAGCCAGCAAACAGTACGCCTTAGCTTTAACCCACCTAAGTACATTAGCTAGTTAGCTCTTGCTATCTCTGGGTTAGCAAGGATATCGCTGAGCTATAGACATCTCAAAGTTTATTATAGATAACAAATATCCACCCCAATGCTCACAGTCCAACTCTCAGCTCTATGCTCTCTTTACTTTTGTATTTTCTGAGTGACAGCAAGCGGACACTGTGAAGGTGACGATAATGCTGTGAACTGCCTATTGAGCTTCACTTCAGCACTTCAGAAAACTAAGGGCGATGTCACAGAGGGCTCGTCCATTTTTTTATATACAGTCTATGATCTTGTCAATCATCCGAGCTGCTGGAACTAGTTGATTTTTGCAATCTGATACACGTGCTCTTCTTTATGTCTTTTTATTATTTCCATGCAAGCCACCAGTATACTACTTCACTAAAGCTAACCGATGACTTGATAACAAATATCAGGATAAAAAAGAAAATTAAAGCCGACAGTACCTAAAATGACAAAGACAAAACTACAGACATTGACATCTGCCATGTTTATTTGATTCATGTAATATTGTAAAATGAAGGGTGTCTGTGGAAAGTTTTTTGTATATAAAAAAAACAAATATCAGGATAACTTACATGTCTCCTTATGTGTCCTTTAAATTAGCACGGGATTTGTTTACACATAGATACAGGTACAACTAAATATCTCATCAAATTTTTTTTCTCTGTGCCAAGAGATATCAAGCAGAAGTGGACTTTAATTATGATGATTTTGTATCACTGTGAAGAAGCTGTTAAATTAATTAAAATGATAATATAGAGGAAACAAACTCAAATAGACTAGTTCCGGGATGGAAAGCCTGATTTGTGAATAGACAAGTCCTGTCCACAAGGACCGCTTCCAGCAGCAGGTCTATCTACAAAAATATTAAGACTAAACAGTATATTCTGGGTGTTTACATTTTTTATAGAAAAACTTACATGGATTTTGATAAATTCCTTTATCTAATAGGACTTTACGTCATTGTTACAGTAACTTGGATCAAAGGTGCTTGATGTAAGATGTTGTTTCCACAGAAAGTTTTTGCAACAGATTATTAATGCAGCCTTTTTGTTTCTTTGCCTCATATAATGGAAATGTGTTTTAATAGTTGGCTGAAGTGGCTCAGAATAGCAATCCCTCTAACCCCTGTTTTGTAACAAGCCCAAAGTAATGTTTCTGTTTTCTACATTATGGTTGGTCACAAGTGTCACATGGTTGACATCATGCTGGGTTTTTAGTCCTGCACACTCCACAAGAACAGGAAAAACTGTTCTCTCTCTCAGGCCTGACTTGTAAGCCAGCAGCTCGTAGTTTTAGGACTGTTGATCTCTCAGATCACTATCATCAACCTGATTGAGACGCCAACTTTAGCTCTGATTTTCACTTAATTGTGTATTTACTTATTTGTTATTGTTCTGAACAGCATCAAGAAAAGCAGAGTGATTGTCTGGCTATTGTCTGGTGCCAGTAAAATTGTGCAACCAGGGATTTTGTGAGTGCAAAGGGAATGAAGCCAAACTCCCCTACTTAGTTCTTTTTATTAAAAAAAAATGTCCTTATTACTAAATTACGTAGAAATGCAGAACCTGCCAAGGAGAAAATGAAAAACATGGAATGTATATAAACAACTAAAAATTGTGCTTGTTCACTTTTTAAATACATTTAAATGTTTTAGAAGTGCATTGTTTCAATCTGAAGTAGTAAATTAAGCATATTCCATATTAATGTACAGAGTTGAAACTTATAGATATGAGTAGCTATGATATCCCTCTGCAAACATGGTGATCTCCATATCACACACATCCAGGAATTGGGTGCATAAATATAAACTTGTTGTGTTTTGTTTTGTCTTCTGAACAACAGATCAGGCCCAGAAGGTCCCAGAGATCCTCATGGTGCCCCAGCACCCAGACAGACAGACACACTCTCTCACTCTGTGTGAAAACTGGGCCGACATCACTCCACCCTTCACCCAGTGACTCATCCTCAGAATATTCTATTTTCCCCTCTTATTCCTTTTTTTCTTGCCCTAAAGCCAAAGATGTCCGTTTTATTTTGCAATGTCTTACAAACAGCTGTGAGTAGCCCTTCTTTTTTTTCCAGCTGATGCATCACAGCAACAGATGATCCCTTACCTGCATATTTAATACACTGTTTATGATTTCATGTGTTGTGCTGTATTAAAACAGCAGTATTCAAACCCGGAATTCAAGTTAAGATGAAACACAACTATATATATATATATATATATATATATATATAGTATCTTCTCTCTGTTTCCAACTGCAGTGCACGCAACGAATCAAGCCACCTGCAAAACTCATTAGTTTGCACCAGATTGATTCCACATGCTGGGGATGCACTCCCACAAATGGTGTGTCACATAAAATGGAAATCTTGGCATGAAATTTTGTGAGAAGAAAAAAAACTGGTAATGCTGTGAGAGCACTAAATACAGAGAGGTTTGCACCTTCTCCAAAAAGGTTTCTTGAAAGAAGACAGGGCAGGATCTACAACAGGTTTTAGCACATTTCATTCATAGAATCTGTGAATTAAAGCGTTGCTTTTGAAAGTAAAATGTCTCAGTTTAAATAAATATACATCACAGGTGCCAAAATTGTGGTTAGTTATACTTAAAAGAAGAACACACCACTAGAGAGATATTTAATTAGCTAAATAAAGATGTTATGTAGTACTTACATCTTGTTTCTGGGGATCTTTCACCATATTCTCAATGATAGCAATGATAGTTGCAGAAGACCAAGTAACTGAGTGTTTTCCAGTCTATGGAAAGATTAACTTGCATGAAAGTCCCTTTAAGTAACCATTCAGACTGAATGCGCTGCTGCATTTAAGCAGCATATGGAAATATATGCATGAAAAACTGCTTAACAAGCATGATCAATATGGACTATTGTAACAAGTTTATCCTTTTACGCTAACAATAAGATGATTTCAAGTTACACTACCTATAACCATTAGCATTGTGATAATATTCGGCAGTGTAAAATAAACAAATGCCTAAAGTTTCCAATTTGTACTTGAGCTGCATTTGTGTCGGTTGCATTGTGTAACTGTGTGTGAGGCCAGAAACTTTAAACCATGTAGAAACAGGTGTTAACAGCAGGAATGGTTGTGTTAAATGTAACCCAGAAGGGCCTTTAGCAATCTAAAATTACTGCAAGTTTGTTTTAAAGGGCAGTTTTACTTGCCTGGGAACATTGTTCCCCTTTCTTTATAGAGCCTGAGCTCCTGGTTGCAAAACAGTGCAAGAAAGGGCATCATTTTAAAAAATGAAGTAAAAAAAAACTGGATTTAAAAGATTTGCTTTTTACCATTACCTCATTCACATTAACAAAGACAGTTAAGGATTAATTATGTTTTCAGAGCACTGAAGACAAATAAAATTATCTTCAAAACAGTCAGATTATAATATTAAATTAAATGTACAGTAAGATTTATTTAATGGCTTATTGGATTAGCGCTGGCTCATTGCATCCATGTGTAATTAATCATCATTGTGCCTATTATAATGTATTAAGGGAGATAATCATGTAGATAAATCTCTGAACATTACATTGTAATAAATATGATTTCCATATGGTCCAAAAACTTCTTAAATTAGGGTTGAAAATATTACTTGACATGTCCACGTGTCCTCTAACTAAACTGTCTCAAGAGCATTTAAGCTCCCTCATGTATCTAAATTAGGACACACGCTGGAATATACTTTTTGTATACACTTCCATACAGAGAAACGTTCTGCCACGTGCTTGCTGTAAACAACTCAACCATGCTATGTCCAGAACATTCAATACTGGAGGTTACCAGTAGGGGGCAGAACAGAACTGGGACTCTAAACAACTGAAAAGGTCAATCCGCTAGTAACTGTACTTTTGTGGGATTTCAGTCGACAACAGTTTACCAGTCTGTTTAACATAAGTATTTATTATGTTGAAACAGGGAGGAATTAAAAAAGGCTGGTAACTAAGAAAAGGTGAAAAAGTTGCTCATTAAAACTATCCTTCATTGAGGTTTGCCTCTGAATTTGTGGTCATGCTTTTGTTTGGATCAGTGCCTCCAGTGTTCAAGTTAAATTTGCACCTCCCGTACAGGACAGTTCATACTAGCTAAAATGGTGCTCTAATGGTAAATTAACTTGTACTTATTTAGCACCTTTCCGGTCATGTTGACTACTCAAACCACTTTTCATTACATTACATTTCCCTTCAGACTGTTTAAAAAAACTCAAATGAAAATCTAATGCTTTAACTCAGTGTATTTTGACTCTTTTACTCATTTACCTCTACATACTAGGGAAACAGACACTATATAAACAACTTTTTGTTTGATAGAACATTATCAGTAGCAATCAGCTTTGTGATATCAAGTTGTTTACTCATGACAAAGCTGGAGTTAAATCTATCAGAGGATGGAAAGCTTTAAAAGGTTTCTAAATGGTTGAAAAGTGACAGACTGTTCCCATCCAGCTAATAAAACCTTTCAGGAGAGAGTCACAGGAAATTTTAAAATCCGAGCTAGCAAAGTGGTGTAAGGCTACCATGATCTTTAAATCTCTGAGGAAGAACTCACACATGTAGCCACACACGCTGATGCATGTTTGAAAAGGTCCTATTTTCCAGGCTGGTTACATGTTATCCAGATTAAAAGCAGAAGTTTTACACTATAATAAATAACTATTGACTCTTCTAGGGTGACGATGCGCAGCGTGAAGAATGAGTGGAATGAGAAGTTAGTACAAGACAAGTAAGAGACTACAGAGTTTTGCTGGACCACAGCAGTCAGTTACAGGTTAGCTGCTTGGACTGAGCTCTGCTATTAGCACTCACTTGGACACACTTGATCTTGTCCAGGTAGATTTCAGCCATTACCCAGGCCAGAGGTAGGCAACTCCTAAAGAGCCGCACTCCTGCTGAATCACACATCAGACTTAATGAGCAGAATTGTGCAGAGCTGGACATCAGAAAAGTCTGTTAATTACCCACTGTGTAAACTTTAGAAAACTGACGTGGAAACACAAATTGTTTACATATTTTCAATGAGCAGTTGCTTTGTGCCTTCACTCTCCCATCCAAAAACACTAAGAACAGGCTCTTTTGGCATTTGCTGATTGTGTGATTAATGATTAATGAAGTGTGTGAACAGAAACATTGAAAAGGTTAGAAGTGCTGTAATGTGTTGTAGACTCCTCATCAAAAACCAAGCTAAAAAAATTGACAAAGGATTGTTTTTGTAGACATATTTAGATCCTCATATTGTCAATTTAGCCTCTCCCACAACATTATTCCTCTTTACTGCATCATTCAGTCATTCATAATGATAACATGTGATGATTATAAAAGCAGATCATGTGATGCTTACTTGTTTTAGAAACTTTAGTGACTTCAAGGACAGGTAGAGGCTACTTTTCTTCATGAGGTGTATGTAACAGTGCCAGTAATCTAGTTAAAGCAGCAGGAACCACTAAAACTGTTACATCATCTAAACAAGCCTTAGCTAATCTAATCTGTAATAGCCTGTAACACTGCAAAGCTTCGAGTTGAGCGAGCTTTGTGAGCTAACAGTATTTTTTGTTGATACATTTGTTTCACTGGGATATTGATAGTGTCCGTTTATTCTCTAATAACTCAGAAACGTGAAGATATTCACAATATATTAATAATATTAACTATTATTATTATAATACAGCAGACACTGTCAGTCTTAGGAAACTTCACACATTCTCATTCATATGATCTATATCTATATGATATACATGAGGAACTGAACAATAACATTATCTATAATGTTCTTGTTTCTAAAACACAGATATCTTGCTGTAATATGCAGCTGAACCAGAGACATTGTTGTGCTCAAAACAGCATGTTTGCCTTTACTTGTTTATAACCACCAGTAATTTTCCACACAAGCAGCCTATTTTTACAAGTCAGCATCACCCTTTTGTCCAACTTGCCAGAAATTCGACCAATTACAGGACACTAACTCGAAAACACTGTTATTCATAGTAATAACAGCATACTTTAAATTATGCTGTGTGGCGTTTTACAGGTATCTAAGATACGCGGTTAAACAAGCAGAAAATGATCATAAAAAGTTCATTCTCAACTTTTAAAAGAGGATCATACTTAAGCCTTACATCTTATTCCTTTCTATATATAATAAAATATGTTCTTTTATCTTGAGAAAGGCTGCTTGTAATTAAACAATATGAAAACAATGTGGCTCAAAGTTTTAAACCAGAACACTGTGCCTCAGTGCTCCTACCATGATGATGAAGACTGAATCATCATTTGTTGTGCTTGTTTTGCAATTTACATAAGAAATATTGGAGAGAGATACTTTTAATTACCATGAGAATTATCATTACCATGTGCAGATGTTGCATTTCATGCAAAGAAAGACCCCAGGACTCATATCTGCTGACACTGAGGATGCCCCAGTGGAAACATCTAACATGATGCTGTGAAAAAAAAATCTGTGAGAATTCTTTTATTTATCATCTGTTATGTTTATAATATCATTAAAATTAGTATTTTACTGTGTTTCATATACAGTATACTGACTCATCTATATTTTACTGATTTTGTGGAAACCAAAGACAAATTTTCTGCTTTGGTGGGAATGACAAAGTCTGTAAGTAAGCATAGTTTTTCCCAAATGGACATACATCCACAAAACAATTTCAATCTCTCTTACCTACTACTGTCAATCTGCATCTTTTGAATGTGCTTACTGCACATGAAAGTGTCAAGGCCTCCTTGATTTATAGTCTCCAAAAGGCTTTTTTTCATAATTTGATGTGCTGTTTGAGGAGGGTGGTTTTAATTAGAACCAAAGCCTTGAAAGCTGCCAGAGTTGTAAAGCTCTTGTTTGCCAAACCTTGGCGCCTGTGAGCTCAGCATGGCCGGCAATTTGTGTTTCATCTGCAGCTTCAGAGCAACATTAAAAACACTGCTTTAGGGATAATATAAAATATCAAATCTGGCAAGAGAAACATGTTGCTAAGCAGAAAAGAGACTCTCTCCTTAACAAACTTCCAATATGAGAGGTGATGATTCAACCAAGTTACACAGTAGATCTTTTTTTTCTGTTCCTAATTAACTGTATAGGGTTTTATGTATGTAATAGAAATGCATAAAAATTTAGACTTTTTTGTTAAAATTTGGAGAAAACAAAATTGATTTTGGACTCTCTTAAAACCAGTAGGGCTTCTGCTCTCATCTTCTGAGGCTGTTTATAAATCTGTTATAATGTATAAGCCATTGAATGCTGATTTTTACAAGAATATGAAAGTTGGGCTTGCATACAAAGCAAAGCACTTAGCAACACTAACAAATAAATTAGGACACGAGAACAAATGTGGATGAAGATACTTTTAAAGTACTGAAGCTTTCAGACCAAGAGGTGAACGTGCCTTTGTTCTAACATGTGGACCTCAGTAAGCTCTGCGGGTACTGACCCCTTTGACCTTTATTCAGCTTCCTGCTTTAGAAAGGGCGACCTCACAAACATCCGAGTGAGTTTAACTACTTACTAACAACTCAACAGGAAACGCCTCAGGTGATGCTCTCGGATGACCAGGTGAGGCCAGTGAAAACCTACTGTGTTCACTCCTGATAATATTACCGTTCAATATTTAGACTAAGAGAAAAGGCTTCAAATACATTTTTCATAGACCCTCTTTCTCTCTCTCTCTCTCTCTCTCTCTCTGGGGGAAGGGCAAATGTCTAGGAAATTGGCTCCACGTGCCTACAACACACAAGAACATACGTTTTCACAGCCTCCAAAGTATAACAGTTTTCAAACAGCGCTGTCTATCTATGTGCTACATAAATATTACACTTTTGAAGAACATGCATTTGTCATAATTCTTACGGGATAGTAGCCACTGTAAGATGCATCCCATTGGGATGTAATGAAATGTACAATGTTTTAAGATTAAAACAGTATGAAAAGTAATTTCATCTAATAATTTATATTTCCAGGATGCTTTTGTGTTTACTAAACCACTTGGACACAGTTTGGACACCACACCGTCCTTGGAGCAGAAATAACATGCTTGTATTTTAAGTATTGCTTTACTTGAGGAAAAACTGGATAGTTTTGTTCTGGTTGATGCAAAGATGCCAGGTCAAGTTTTCACCCACCTAAAGCAACAACGTGCCTTTTAGTCCCAATTCCAACATTGCTTTTAAATACATTTAATGGTTTCTTTGACAGAGCTTTTAGACAGTAAATGACTCTGTTTGGGTGGATTTTTTTTCCATTTGCTTTTAAAATGACAGTGGTGAGATCCCTTCTGAGGAAGAAACACATAAACACTGTTTTTACTAATTACATACGCATGTTATCCACCGAATCATTCTAAAGTATTTTGATGGAAAAAATGTTTTTTATCAAGTTACATTAAAATAAAAACAATGTTGCATTTTAAAAATAAAATTGGATTCTGATCTTTCCAAGTAAACTCTAAATCTTTGTCTGTAACTCATGAAGTAATTTTGCACAACCTTGTTTGACTCTAATCTGATTGATATATTTCAGTTGCAGTCTTTTAAATTCAGTTTTAAAGATGCCGTTTTAATAACCTATTTAATAGAACCACTAAACTATGTCATGTAAATGTTATAGTGTTGTGTTAAAGATTTATTTGTTTCCTTCCATGTATGAGTAACGAAAAGCACATATCCTGCATGCCTGATGAAAAGTTACCACTTTCACGGAAAAAAATATTTTTATTATGAATTGTTGTGGGTTGATTAACTCATTAAAAATGTATTTCCACAAATACACAGCACTGGTGATAAAGATTCTCTTTACTTTACTGCAGGGGGATGAAATAAATAATAAAATAGCCATTTCTGGACTCAGAATCGCACCATGTAAGAACATTGTAGTCTGAAGTGATTAAAAACAGCTGGTAGGAAAAATAGCAGATAGACAGATCATCAGACTGTTCTGCTCTTAGTGATGGAGAGGCCCCTCTGAATGTAAGCTCGATATAAATTTTATTCTGCAACACCATCAGAAATGAAACCATTCTGTCATTTCTAATAAAAAAACTCAATAAATCTCATCTGTTTTCGGCAAAAAATGCATTTTCTCATGCACAGACAGAAACCAAAGGTAATAAAACTGGTCCAAAACTTAAAAACGAAACAGGAATGTTTAAAGATAAAAGCAAAGAAAGAAAGTCAGCATTCACGGTCTGCTTGGTCTCATGGGTCATCTGTCATTTCCATGAATTTTGTGCTTTTTGCATTTCACTGCCCTCCGTGAGTAAATAGCATACAGAGGGGGGCAGCTTGCATGCATCTTTAACCTGAGCCTTTGGCATGTTAACAGCAACAATAAAAACAATATGGTTCTACGCCAATAGAACCTGTTGAAATATTTGCAAATACATACTTGCAGTGAGCTGCAAGTGGAGTGGAAACTTGTCCAGGGTGCACTCTACCTCTCTCATGCTAATTGCAGGAATAGGCTCCAGCAACAAATAAGAAGTGTATGGGGGTATTTTCTGCATTTGATAGATTTAAGAGCATTAACAGTTGTATTCAAGCTCTAATATTGTACTGCTCTCAAAACACTCAGCTCACACTCAAAAGGTCTGTTTGCGTGCAGAGCCAGTGCTTTGCTCTGGTGTGTCCAAGGTTTTATTAATGCTGAAATGAGCTCCAGCTCCCTGCAACCATGAAATGGATTAAATGGTACAGAAAAGGAATGGCTGGATAGATGGGTTTCTCTCTCTTTCTACTTTGTATATTAAAGTAAAACAAAGTTTATAACCTTGAAAGTATTCTTCTGACTCAGCTTGGTGTCCTGGTAACTGATTGTGTCATTGCCCTGCACCATGCCAGGTCTAAGAAACCTGCCAAAAGCATCACTTAATAGCTGTTGCCATTTTGCTACATGGTGCTTTGTCTACATACCAGTAACTATCAATGTACTGGTCAATATGGATGCATGCTTTGGATGATTCAACAAAGAAACTCATTCATTCATTCATTCTTTTACTCTATCATTAACTCCATTTCAGGGTCGCTGGAAAGCTGAAGCCTATTCTAGCAATTAGCAGGCGAGGGGCAGGGTCCACCCTGGACAGATCATCTGTCCATCACAGTGCCAACCCAGAGAGAGACAAACCACTACTTACATTCAAATTCACTGCAAACTCCAGAAAGACCACTGTTCTGACTTCCCCTACCCAAAGCTCGTACCAACCTTCCCGTTGTGAGGCCACAGTGTGCAAACCACTATGTCACCCTACAGCCACAGAGAAACTCTACAAGACATTATCAGAGGAAGCAAGGCTTCATGTGTTGAATCTGCCAGTTTGCTGCTTTAAAGGGAGAGTTTTAATGATCTTTAATGTTTTATCATACAATTTGTCTCAGTTGATTAAGCCAGTTACATAATTATCTGTAGCTTTCATAAGTCTCATGATTCTTCCATTTTAAGAAAAAGGATAATTTACCAGCTATTTTAATCAGCAGATTCCTGAAATCTACACGGCCACAGACCACTTCAAAGTATATGTTTCCATGTATTTGTTTGTGAGCAATTCCTCAGAGCGACAGGACCCTGCAGTGTGTTTCTTTATAAAACTTTGTTGTCCGGCTACACAATTAATGTGTCAGAATTACTGTAGGAGCATGTTATATGGTCATTGTTTCAAATATTTTAAGCTCTCCCTTCATCCATCATTCAGACATTACAAACATCCCATAAGATGTGTAAATGTTAATTCCAGTAAGCATCGTACATATAGACGTTATACTCTTCTGCAGTTTTTATGAGCAATACAAACTAGTGCTAGCATGAGATAAACTTAACTATTTGACTCATCTGGATATTGGAGACCAACATTTTCACATGGTTTTAGCATAAAAATCTGTTCAATTCAAACTATATAGTCTGTTTCATTCGAACGTTATATGAAATGAAACAGAGAAGATAGGTTTTGTATGAGTAAAAAGCATCTATCTTCTCACGTCTGCTTTGTTCAACATTTGCACTGATGTATCCTTTAGAGGAAACTAACAGCAAAGGGCGAGGTCATCTTTTGAATGAATTATTTTGCTTATAAGCCATCAGTTTGCTTTTGTTATAGGTTGATGAGCACAGTGCTTCAGCTCTGAACTCTCAGGAAATTTACTTACAGACTTATTGTGCTGAAGACACCATTGGATCACAGGAAAGTCAGGGCTCCCCCCAACACTGCTGTGGTATTTGTATACAAAAAACAACTAAGAAAAGAAAACTGCATTAACACTAACAGTTACAGCATTACCAGCAGAAAGAGGGTTGAAATGGGAACTACAATTTGGGAAAAGAAGGGTTCAGCCATTTGGTTTTTAGTTCATTTGTTCTGGCAGCATTAAGTTAAAAGCACCTTTGAATAAGGAAATATTGTTTAAGATACCCAGCAAACCCTGCTTTCAGTCCAACTCACAGAAAAGCTTGTACTATTCATGAAATTATTATTGGACATTATGTAAAATGTAATATCAATACATAAGATAATCAGTTCACGGTCAATAGTTACTGTACTTCCCATTGCTCTGTGATAAACTGCTAACCTGTCCTTGGTGCACCCTGCCTCTTGCTCAACTGACTGCTGGGATAGGCTCCAGCTTTTGTTTACCTCCAGAGCCCAATACAAACAACATCCAAGCTTCAGCATGATAAAAAAAAAACATTACTGTATATGAGTTTTATCAGCAAAAAGGAAGGGATGATGGAAGATTGTAAAGTTTTCTCAGGAAAATAAAGCAAATTTAGTTGATTATTGACAACATCCAAACTGGTATTGTGTGTATCAGCCTGGCTAGCTAGGATTAAAGGATGCAACATAAAAGAAAGATAGTCAGATGGAAAAGGTGTAGCTATACAATAGTGTGAAAGAACAGAAGGAATGGGGAGGAGGTGCTACTCAAATCTAAGAAAGCAAAAAACAAGATGGACTAAAAGTTTGACTAACAACCAGTCAAAACATCTAACTTTCAAATGCTTGTGTTGTTTAATTCTCTAATGTACATCACTTTGGATAAAAGCGTCTGCTAAATGCCCATAGAATAGAATAGAATAGAATAGAATAGAATAGAATAGAATAGAATAGAATAGAATAGAATAGAATAAAGAGACAAAACCTAACCATACACTAACCACAAAATAAAAACGCAGTTAGAAACAGAACCACTAATTCAACAAGCAAAACAACTACTCTCATAGAGATCATGGTTTTTACAGAAAAGAAACAAGCAAAGAGGCCTTAAAGATTCCACACTAACAGTCACTAAAGTAAATGGCAATGTGTGCCAGCTGTTCACAGAAAACAGCTGTCACTGAACGCAGGCTGCACCTTTTATCCTGAGGAGATGTCATCTGCAGCAGCCAGAGGGTCAGCCAGGTGAAGCAAGCTAATTAGAGCCAACCAATCCCAACCAGGTGATAAAGTGGGAGTTTGGATACAAAATGAGAGGAGAAATCGGACAAAACAACTGGTGGTCTTAACAAATGAGGGTCCCATGCTGGAATTGCTGAATAATAATCAATAAGATGAGTCCCACATTCACCAGGGGAAAAAATCATGTGCCTGTTGTGCCATATGGACACAATAAGACTCCAAAACTCTCAAAAACAAACATAATTGGATAATGCAAGTAACACAAAGACACAACAACACTATAAATCTAGCAATCTCAATTTGGCTTTAGGGTTTTAAGCTAGGAGATGTTCTCAGAAGAGATTACGCTTTAAACGATGAAGAAGGTAAATACAGATACTCATCAGAAAAGACATGTACTCTGGTAGCTTACTGTAGCATCTCAGAGGCATGAGGGAAAACTCTTACTCAGTAACTGCATGAACATAAAACTAATATACGTCTCAGAGCTGGTAATGTAAATATAAAATGCAGGTCTGAACAAATTAGATGATTTATTTGCACGTGCTTACTTTCAAAGTCATACGTCCACATAGACTAAGTTATGTTTTCCAGACTTATGTAAAAAAAAAGTAATAACCCTGTTCAATTTAAATTTAAAGGCATCAAAGACCCATTTATTAGTCCCGGCTGCACTTGTCATGCAGTGACATTACTTTACCTAAGTGTTTGAAATTTCACATGATCCTGGTAACCTCTGCACTATAATCACAAACAGGCACTTTTTCTGAGGCTTTTTGCCAGGTCCTGGGATCATTATTACAGTGACTTTCTCTTGCTCTTTTTTTTTGTTAGATCATAACACTGATTTTCTAGCATGACAAATTGCTTGCACTCAAGTGGCTTATGAGGACCTTATGGGTTATACTTTTTGGACCATGAATAATCCCTTTTTGTTTTCTCTGTAGAGTTGTATCGCTAAGAAATCATTTGAAAACAAGTGTTTGTTTATCTGATTTGCTCTTTAGGCTCATAATGATCTCTTTTCAATCAATTTCCTAGTTGATCCCTGCAGCCAAACATGTACACTATTTCCCACCACTCACTGCTCTGACATGAATGTTTAAGTATGAAAGTGACTTCATCAGCAGTATAAACTGCAGTGTACTTAGCAGGTTTTAATGTACAAAGGGAAGATAACCATGACTGTCAGAGGGTGGGAATTAAAACATTATGTGTTGCATGCTTCACCTTTGGAGTATCGGTTACTGTCAGAAGTCCTACCTCCCCATCCATGGAATTTTAGTGGTGTAAAATATGTCTGGTGCACTGTTAACTGTGAATGCAAAAGCAAAAAAGCATAGAGGGTGTCCAGAGTGAACCCTGCCACTTGTCTGACTGCAGCTGGAATAGGCTGCACATCCACATCCTGCATTGGAATAAGTGGGTATAATGGATAGATGGAAGAACATTTATATACTCTATTAAAAGTAAGATCTTTTTGATTATGCAGCCTGCTGATAACACCTTGCCACAAAGCCTCTTCTGTCAGGGATGCGTCAACTTCTGCCGCCCCTCGGTCAGGCCTCTCCTGCAGGCAGTTGTGTGTTTTTTTCTGGTGGGTTATGTGACGCCCACAGGAGTGGGCTGGTGATTTATTGTACAGGTGTTGGGAGGCCGCAGAGCTTGTGGAGCACCAGCCATAAAACAATACTGGGGGCATGTTCCCTAGCAAGCAGGGTCAACATGCACATGTGGACAGGTGGAGGGGCATGTTAGCCATCGTTCTGATGCTGTTGGAAGCTTCCAGACTTTATACAACTGCATTAAGAACATGAGTTGTTTCTGGTTTTCTGTGGCACTTTGCAGCATGTTCGATGGGCAGGATTGTGTTCATTTTTATGCTAGGAAACATGAACGCAATGCTAATATGATTAAAAATAGTTTCCATCTTCTGATAATCTATGCATTTTAGTCATGCATCTCAAAGTCAGCGGAGTTATCATCCATGTTTGTGGGAAGCTGGTGGGAAGGTTATTATGAATATTTTACTTATTTAGTTACAAATCTAGAAAAAAAAACTGTCTTCATTTCATGTTGAGAGCTCTTCATTCATGTTCCAGGTCAAGTCAGAGGTCAGAGAGTCACAGAAGCAAACAAACATTTTCTCTAGCAGAAGATGACTTGAGATTCAATTTGCAACCATTATTATAATTTTATATGAAATACAGAGTTAATTTAAAACAGCATATTTTCTAATGCAGACATTATTTCTCAGGTGTTTTTGGACCTACACTAGTTTGGACCTACACTGCATATTGCTGAAATTCACAAGGAATGTTATACAATCACAGATTGAATGCACTCTGTTTATCCCACCAGCTCATTTAGGGCACTATAATTAGTACAACATTATAGTTTCTAATAGTGCCAGGTTAAAAGAAAACGTTGTTAAGTTGTCCATGATATGTTCTAGCCTTGTAGTTTAAAATAGGTGATCTGTGGATTGAAGCTGCACTGGATTTGACATCTTGGACCTTTTAATAGCCCAGTGAGACTCACATATACACAAACACAGATCAGCCAGTTGTATATTGCTCAGATTATGTCTTATTTTAAAAATAAATTTGGTTAAGTATAGTCATTTTTACCCTTTCTTCCTGGAGTATAAATTTTAGGACCAGAGCAGCGTTACAATTAGACATGTTGGAGTGTCAAACACATTTGGAATATATTTATATCCCCGAAAGGGAGTTTCGGGATATGATGGTTTTAGCAGCACGGGTTCCACCGCAGACTGGCCGTGTGAACGTAATAACCTGACAGGCTTACGTTAGATTTCTTTCACATTGCATAGAAGTGTTGGTCACTATGAGAGGCAGAAATGAGATATTTAGCATTTTTTATTATAACCTCTGCCACCAGGGGGAGTTTTACATAAAAAATGTAACATTTTCGTCATAACTCATGTTTGTCCGATATTAATACATTTTTGGACATAACTGATTTATTTGGTCCAATCTAAATGGAGGTGAAACCAAATGCAAATGAAGCAACTATGCTGTTTATAGTTGTGTGTACTAACCCCTGAGGTTCCAAATCTTCCTACCAGAGGGAGCTTTTTATCTGCAATTTCATGTTTTTGGCTGTATCTCATCCATCATTTGTGTGGTTTACATAAAACTAAACGGAAATGAAGGCACTATAATGATTACTAATTCCTGACTTTCCAAACTTTCTCACTAGACTGACTTTTTCATAAAAAATGTCCCAATTTCTGCTATATCTCATCAAAGGTTCGTCCAATTCAGTCGGGGCAATTGCTTAGGCCTAGTTTACAGCACACCCTGATTACACAGTTGGTTTGCTTTGTGGAAAGTAAACCCACTCCAGTTTCCTTCAGAACAAAATAAATATGAAACCTGCAAAATGGAAAAAATGTGATCACAAACTTATGAAGATAATTAACAACAAGAGTTTATTCAATGACAATAATTTAAGAGCCGCCATCTCTTTAACCACAGTACCAAAGTGTCCGAAACAACAGGAAACAGCTGAGGTCTTATAACATGAGGAGGATCAATGATCCATGCTGGATGTGTAAAGATCTCATCGCTTTCTGTTCAGAATGTTCTGAGCTGTGGTAAAACAAGTTTCCAAGAACAAGGCAGGATCCAGAAAACCCCCCGTGCGTGAAGCCAAGTGTTAATGCAAAATCTTTCCCTCAACATGAAAATAACCAGCTCCATTCCTCGCCATTGCTACATCAGATTAAAATGATCCTGTGATACAGGACACAAGATTTCAGTGATCCCTACACAGACCATGTCCGTCTACTATCCTTTTAAATAACAGCTTCATGAACGTGCTGTGTGTGGTTATTGTGGTAAATGAATGTGAATGTAGTGGCTGATACTGGAGATGCAGCTCTTCATCTTATAGTTCCATTCGATGGGGGAAATGCAGCAGAGCAGGAACAAGCTCAGGCTAAGAAAAGCCTGTCAGAAGTGATAAGATTACTCAGAGTTTATGAGATAAACCAGCTTCTTGGAAAGGCTTTGTCCTGGAAGTTGAATTAAAAGCAGTTTTTTATTGTATGTATGTATGTATGTATGTATGTATGTATGTATGTATGTATGTATGTATGTATGTATGTATGTATGTATGTAT
>JBAMIG010000016.1:6896709-6917894 GCA_037177335.1 Kiunga ballochi | reverse complement strand
ACAGAAGGCCTACTGTTGGGATTGTGTTTTAGTATGGATAAAACGTGTAGCATACCACCTGTATGAAACATACAGAAGAGTAAACAACTTGTTTCTCCACCACGCTGACAGTACAGTGGTCCATAAAGGGTGCGCTGCTGTGTACAGCGTTACATAACTGCTCTGCTCGGCTTTACGCTTTACGCCCAGTTGTGAAGCTTTATGGTCGCATAGGTTGCAGATACAGAAACAGCATCCATCCACCGTCATGCCGCCTGTTAAACTGGATAATCCAGGTAGGTTTCTTCAGTGTTGCCATTGTTTTACTGTACATATAAAAACAGCGGAAACGCACCTGCTGCTGCTGCTTTCAGTGGCGCAGCACGGCCAGCCGTGTATTTCCACTTGAACTGCCCCAAATAAACATCTTATTTGACCAATATTTGCATTCAGTGCAGCAGCAGCTAAACAGTTAAATCAACATTGGGTTTATTCTGATGATGAATGAGGATCTTGACAGTAAAGTACAAAATGTTCTTTCTGCTTCGCTTAGTTTAACTCTTGCAGCGTTTCAGGTTTACCCGCTGCTGTCATTTGGTTTGTTAAGACCGAAAGCATTACAAGTGTTTGTTGATTAGGCCTAAACTAAAACGGACGTGGCAGCTTTGGCTGAGATACTGTACAAAACTGTCCCAAAACTGGTTCCCCTGCAGCATGCGTGCCCTGCTCACTCTGCAACAAGCAGCGCTGATATAATTTCACGTAACGATTGCAAAACTGTGCTACTTTGAATAATGCATTACTGTAGGTTTAAGATCTGTGAGGCAAATAAAGCTGCTATTATATTTATTTATTTTACAATTGCAGTTTTTAAAAAGCTTTTTAAAAAGCAAAACATCCAGAAATGTTAGAAATTAATTATTTAACTAAAACTAAAATGATCTAGACTAGTGAAATGTAAAATCACACTCTTTCTGGAAAACTATGGCAGGAGCATATTTAGTTAATTTCTTTTACTTTGGCAGAAAAAATCTCTTATGATCAGTGATTAAATGCTTTGGTAGTCTGCAACCAAACAACCCAGTTCTAGCCATCAAGAATGGATGAGACACACAAGCATTTAACATATAGGGTAACAGATGAGACACACCTTTGTTAATATTATTTCATACAAGCAATTTGCAGAGGAAGCGTCTCCATTAGGTACAATCCTTATGTAAAGCAAGCTTAAGTATGCTTATTGCCTTTGGAGCTGTTAATGTTGGGAAATTAAAGATAAGTTTAACCTTTAACGCTATTTTTTTACGAACAACTCAACAAATAGTGAGTCTGTATATATTGAGCTACTAAAGATTTTCATATCAAGTATCTTCAATTAAAAGATTACCCACTCAAAGTGTGTTTATGACTTATATAACATGTAATAAGTAACAATAAAATGTGGTGAATCCTGCAACTGAGCACAACGTTTAGACTTGCATCTGAAATATTTGCTCTCATATTCTGACTTTTTTGTCAAGAATGTGATATTTCTACTTATTCAGTAAAACAACAGCTGTAGTCCATCTGAGCAGCGACCAAAGAGAATTACTGTCGTTTTTTGTTTTTTTTTACAGATGGAGACAAAGCAAAGGAGGTTAGTGTCAAAGCAGCTACCGGATTGGAGACAATTGCTCCTCTTGTGTGTTCTGTAGAGGAGACTCCAGAGCCAATCACCACTGAAGTACAGGGCACCATCCCATCCTGGATTAATGGTAACTTCCTCCGCAATGGCCCGGGAAAGTTTGAGTTTGGAAACACACAGTAAGCTGAAAAATCTCTGTATTATACTCCATGTTACAAATAAAGAAACACTTAAAGTCAATGAAGTCTTAGTAGCTCTATTTATTGGCAGATACAACCACTGGTTTGATGGGATGGCTATGCTGCATCAGTTCAAAATCCAGGAAGGCCAAGTGACGTACAGGAGTCGATTCCTGAGCAGCGATGCCTACAAGAAGAACAGTGAAAGGGACCGAATCGTGATGTCAGAATTTGGCACCCTTGCTATGCCTGACCCATGTAAAAACTTCTTTCAGAGGTTCCTCTCTCGCTTTGAGATGATCGGTGAGTAAACCAGGTGTGAAAGATCACATTAACAGAGGGGGAGATGGTTCCAGGTAAGGGTAGTGCTGTTGGACGTTTGAATGACAGCAACAATTTTGCTTTATTTGGCTTTTGTCTTACTTTAGCAGTGAGAAAACACAGGTTTTTCAATGGGGTAAAATCAGCTTGGTAATAAGAGAAGCAGCATTGTCAAAGGGAAATGGACATCAGATGGAGCAAAAGAATCATTTACAGTCTGTGTTTGTACAAATTCTTCTGCACTAAATCTGTGGTGAGGCCCTGGGTGGAGGCTGCACTCAATCTTTGCCAGGGTTGCATAATCGTGCTCAGCAGTGGGACATGAAGAATGTTACCAGAAAACATTTTCCCACTAAACAAGCTGTAGATTATGTGTGTGAATGATGAAGCAAAGCTTAAGTCCTTTGTTTGTTTGCTTTGTTACAGAACCCACAGACAATGCAAGCGTGAGCTTTGTGAAATACAAAGGTGACTATTATGTCAGCACGGAGACTAATTTCATGCACAGAGTGAACCCAGAGAGCCTAGAATCACTGGAAAAGGTACCGTCATGGTTGTTCTGGTGAATTCAGTGTAACTATTAATCAGTCATTAATTACCATGACATTTTTACAGGTATATTTATATATTTTTATAGCGTATAATGTAATCTGATAATATCAACCATCATAATGATTGAGAGAAAATATGTTGCTTAACTCCTGGGTTGGGTCAACAGATTAAAATGCTTTTTAAAGCATAACTAAGCAGACTAATATGTTTACTGTTAAATTATTAATTTTAGCCTGTAAACAAAAACAGTGATATCTGTTAAAGAAGAAGATGAGAACATCTACCCAGCTGACATCCTTTAGACCAGACTGATATCCGAACTGAAGTTTTTCCCCTTTCTTCCAGTAATCTACAGGCTTCAAACAGTCATATTAGTTATTCCCTTTTCTGCTTCACAGGTTGACTGGAGCAAATTCATTGCTGTAAATGGTGCCACTGCCCACCCACACTATGATCCAGATGGCACCACCTACAATATGGGCAACTCCTATGGAAGTAAAGGTCATGGCCCACAATGCAGTTTGCATAATTCACTGAGACTTTTCTTTTTTTTAGTCCCTTTACTTCTAGAATTACTGCCATTGCCACTTCTTTATATCTCACATCAGAGCAAATGTGTGTAAATTCAATATTTTTGTGGCATTTTAGGAGCTCTGTACAATATCATCAGAGTACCTCCAGAAAAGGCAGATAGTAAAGACACCCTGCTGGGAGCCAAAATCCTCTGTTCTATTGTGCCTGCAAACAAGTCCCATCCATCCTATTACCACAGCTTTGGTGAGCCAGTTCTCCTGTGTGTCACTTATTAGTTTAGCTTCTCTTTCATTTGCTGCCCTCGGCCATAAAGTTAAATAATACCCTCCTACTGTTTCCAGCCATGTCTGGAAACTATGTGGTGTTCATCGAACAGCCAATTAAGATGGATTTGCTGAAAATAGTCACATGCAAGCTAAGAGGGAAGGCTTTAAGCAACGGTATCTACTGGGATCCTAAACAGGAAACTGTCTTCCATCTTGTTAACAAGCACACAGGCGAGGTAAGATGCATATTAGATGATAAGGATCATGTTTTAAACTTCTATACAGCATGAAAATGATGAAAATAAACTTGTTTTTCATCCAATTTAGAAGATTGATAACATTTTCTGACCTGCAGGTCAGCCCCATGAAATACTACACCAAAGCCATTGCAATCTTTCATCAAATCAATGCCTTTGAGGAAGATGGATTCTTGATACTTGATATATGCTGCTCAGATGATGGACAAGTGATCAACAATTACCTTATCCAGAACTTACGCAAGTCAGGGGAGGCCCTACATGAAGTCAGTATATGTGTGTGCTGAACAAATCCCTTTGTTTTATTACATCCCAGTTCTTCACTTCAGCTTATTTTCATCCCTTTTTATCAGGAGAGCCTCAGCTTTTATGTATTTTTTCATAATTTCTTTATTGTGGGATTTTCTGCTTTTGATAGATTAGTTTCTCTTTTGTTCATAAATTTTTATTGGCACTAATTCTTATTATAGGATACTTATTTCTATATGCAAAGAGTCCAAAACATGAACTAAAAGGCGCTACCTTTCACTGTGTCCATTACAGGTGTACAACACTACGGACAGGACTTTCCCTCGCCGTTTCGTACTGCCCCTACATGTGACCAATGAAACCCCGACAGGCCAGAACTTGAACACTCGACCTTCCAGTGCAGCGTCTTGTGTTAAAATGAGTGCAGAAAGGGTAAAGTGCAACTAGATACCATACATTTTTAACTTAGTGGAAACAGAATTTGCAGCTCATATGATGGATTCATTTTATATGACCCATTTTCTGATGTATCAGTTATGACACATCACTTTATTACATTACACGTACAAGACTCCTGTTATTCCAAAAATGCATAACCGGAAATGAAGACAGTCAAAGTTTATAAAGTTGTAGAAAAATATTTTAAAATTTCTGATATTCCATCATGTAACTTTAAAAAAGCACCAACGGTACAACTTAAATCATTGTGATTCAGTATAAAAATAAAATAAGGAAGTAGGCCGCTGAGCAGCTATTACATGCATATTATAGATTTACATGCTTTTTTAAACCTTTGACTGATATTACTTCTAAAGGAACCTGTCAGTGATTTTTAAAACACTCTGTGTTTAGAGCCAAACATTTGGTTGAAATGATATTTCAGAGAGCCTTTTACTTACAAGCTTTCATAACAACTATATTGGGCGGCTGTAGCTCTGAAGTAAGAGGATTCAAGGCTTCTCCTGATTACATAGGCCTCCATCAGTCAATCTGTGTCTCAGTGTGTGAATGTGAACATGACATTTAGACCAAAGTGCTTTGAGTGATCAACATGACTGGAAAAGCACTACATCCCATTTACCCTTTTATAGTGGTGTAACTGGCTGTATACCTTTAAACTTTGACTCACAGTTGTATCCAGGTTTCACTGAAGGCCTTATTATATGCCTTATTATATCATCCACAACAGGGATCAAGTCTGGTTCTCAAGCTCCACCATGCTGAAACTTTTAGATGAATCCCTTCTCCAACACAGCTGAATCAAACTGCCAGCTCTGCAGAGGCCTGGTAACAGCCATTCATTTGATCCAAATGTGTGGGACGAGTTGCATCTAAAATTTGCAGGATGGTGGATCTCAAGGACCAAACTTAAGCACTTTTGATCCGCAGTGTCATGTGATCACATACATTTTGACATGAACTAACCTGATATGCATTATATTCAACATGAATAAGACAGCTCACCCATATGCAACAGCAACATAAAACACAAACTGATCAAATCCCATCATATCCAGTTTATGAAATCATGTGAACTCATTAAATGGACTCTGCATACTGAAAGTGAGCACAGACAGCCGATCTTTTCTTTGTCTGCAGGTGTTCTGCCAGCACGAAAATCTCCATGGAGATGACCTCTATGAGTACGGTGGCCTGGAGTTTCCTCAGATCAACTACGAAAGATGCAACACTCGACCGTACCGTTATTTCTATGGTTGTGGCTTTAGACACCTGGTGGGAGACTCCCTGCTCAAGATGGACTTGGAGGACAAGACTTTTAAGGTATGTGTAATATGTGTATGTGAGGAGATGTTTTCCATGCAACCCATTTGCCATAATTTAGTTGTTTTAACCACTGTTATAAACACAAAGTGAAAGGTACAATTCTTGTCTTGTTTAAAGAGGTGAGGGAAAACACAAGAGAACTTATCTAAAATCGTATGTCTTCAATTTACAATAGCCCCTTAAAAAAGAAGTAGACAAACAGTCCAGATTGCAGATTTTGTGATGTTTCTGTTTCTTTTTGCTTGTTTTTGAGGAAACTAAAACATTTCTTCTCTCTAATAGTGTGATGCGACTTTGATTTGTGAATTTGACGTAGCAGACAGAGCAGAGAAGGGGCAACGAAACAATTAATAAGATTTACAAGAAGAATCTGGCAATATAGCACATTTCTACAGGGTTGTTTGGGAGTTTTAATTTCTGCTTCAAAATTTAAATACACTTTAAATCTAAATCTCTTGATGTCGTGCTTACAAACAGCAACATCTAGTCCTTTATTACATCTTTGACTCATTTTAGGGAAAAGAAAGTTTTGTATGAGAAAAAACAATATGCAGAGTTTTATTGTTATTCATCTTTGTGGCCATTTCAAACATTGATATTCATTTTAATCTTACTGCTGTTTACGATCCCTCTGTTAAACGGATAGTTATAGCCATGTACGCCAGGCTGTTTCTTGTCTGTGATGGAGCCAAACATTCACTGTGTGGGTAAAATTCAGCGTTAGCAACAAATCGAAATCACCTCATGATGCAAGGCATGGTAACAAATTAGAATATCTACCTAAAATGTTCAATTAGTTTTAAAATTGTGGGAAAAAATACTGAACATTGAGATGTTCTAAAAGCCCAAAACATGCCAGACTTGTACATCCTACATGTAGTTACACAAGTTTAGAAAGTGTACTTTTGTTTTTAAAATGAGAAAAATTAGCTGTGCAAAATAAAAACGAAATATTTGCAGGTCTGGTACCAGAAGGGTTTTTACCCATCAGAGCCTGTCTTTGTGCCAAAGCCTGATGCTGTGGAGGAAGATAATGGTGTCATCCTGTCTGTGATTCTCACACCCTCACAGGTAAGATTTGTATGGGGGCTGATTGTTTTCAGGAACAGCAGGTTAAAGTGCATACACATTTTAATGCTGTTTTAATATTAAAACAAGAGATGCCTCTGTTTTCAAACAGGATTGTGACTCAGATGAAATCTGCTTTACTTTTTCTGGACTGTGGTTTATTGAATTAATTGAATTACTTTTTAATTGAATGAATATTCTGACCCTGTTAGGTAATAAGAAGCATATTAAATCTTAGCATATTACAGATATTTATTTTAAATGAAATCTTGATGTTTTCATCTCAACATAAATAAAACAAGAAATGAGAGAGAACTTTGTCATTTAGGCATCATATACAGGCTGTAATGAATCTCAGGTTCTGGGAAAATAATAGATTTTTTAAGAGAATGTAGGCTCATTGAGTGAAAAGGAAAGCTCCCACCTGCAGCAAACTGCTAACGTGGATCCATTGTGCCTTTTACATATCTGGTTTAAGCTTAGGTCACAGTGTGTGATCCTTCAGTCAGCTAATTTACTAGAATAAACAGTTATATGGTGCTTACTCTTACAGCCAGAGCGTAACATACATGTTACACACACTGCAAAATGGTGCTGCAGCAGATAAATTCTTGCAAAATGCACATTCATTTGACATGGGCGGAAAGTTAAATGCATGTTTACCTCTTATAGACAAAACAGTGGGTTGTTTATTGTGAAAGGCTCTTTCAAGATCTCCATTTGACTTTTTATCACTCTTAACACATCCCGTCACTGATATGGTTCTGCTAATAATTGGTGTGGGTTTTGCCATTAATTCCATCCTTTTTGCTTTCCCTCTGCAGGATAAAGGTACTTTCCTCCTGGTTTTGGATGCCAAAACATTTGAGGAGCTGGGAAGAGCCAATGTGCCGGTTAACATGGCTTATGGCTTCCACGGCACCTTCAGCGCTTCTGCATAAACTTCGCTCTGGGTCTGAAAGTTTTACAACGAATGAATATTATGGTACTAAAGAACAACCACTATGTTTTATATGCTATTATGCTGCAGCAGTATATTTTAAAAACAGATATAATGCCACATTACCAACTTTTTACATAATATCTTTTTTAGCACATTTCAGTTAATCAGGTAAAAATATTAATTTTGTTTTAAAATAATTTAATCAGTTGATCAATGATCAATTTAAAAGTGACTTACCATCAAAACAAATTAGAAGAAGATGCTTCAGTCAATTTTTTAATTCAATCAGATATCAAACATATTTTATAACCCTCCACGTTGTACCATTTATATTTTTATATCAGCATTCAGTTTTAAACTCTATACTTTTTATATGCTTTTTGATTAAAACTTTGATACATTTTTTCCTCTGATCATTTCTATGTTTCATAAAGGTTTGTTGTCCATCTGTCTCACAAGGATTTTACACAAGACCCACTGAACAAAAGCCATGTTCAAAGATATGCTGTTTTACTTGCTGATCCATCAATCCATCCATCCATCCATCCATCCATCCATCCATCCATCCATCCATCCATCCATCCATCCATCCATTTTACAGTGTGCTGCTTTTCTGAGGTTAGGTTGAGGTGGCAGCTTTGGCAGAGTCCAACCCACATTGATAAGAAATCGGACGTACTGCCAGCAATGTGGTCAAGTTCTGACACTGGTCGTACAGGGACCGGACACCCCATACAGGGGGCCAGTACCCCATAATCAAGGAGCACCCTCCACAGGAGTCCCAGGGAACAAGATTAAATGCCTTCTGTCAGGTCGCTCTCTCCTACAGATTCAGAGTCATTGTCATTATGCAAGCATATTGAAATTTTGTGCAGATTCTCAGCTTAAAAACAAGAAAAGATTAAAATTGCACACTTAGGACAAATATAAAATACAAAATACAACATGAGACAGAAACTATAAATACAACATGAGATAGGTAAAGTGCATTATCAGTGGTGTGCTGTTTGTATGTGGCTATACAAGGGAGGGTGTATGTATGAAGTCCTGTAGAAAGGTGGGCTGTGAGTGTGTCACTGCAGAGGGGCTATTGCTTTTACAGCTCTGTGGAAGAAAAGGTCCCTGAGTCTGTTCCTGTACCGCTTTCCTGAATAAATAGGTACAAACAGTTTGTTGCCCGGGTGGTTGGGGTACAAAGTGTACTCGGGCAATGTAAACTGAGTCCAGTCTGGTAAACTGCAGCCCACAATCCCCTGTGCTGTCCTCACCACCCTAGCTAAGTCCTTCCTGTTCTGTTCTGTGCAACTGTCATACCACAAAGTCGCACTGAGACCCAGGATGCTTTCAATTTTGACTCTGTAGAAGTTCACGAGCAGCTTGGTAGACAGTCCAGTCCGTTTCAACTCCCTGAGAAAGAAGAGCCACTGTTGGGCTTTTTTCACCAGGTGTGAGGTGTTCACTGACCAGGAGAGGTCAGAGGAAATGGGGTTGCTGGGAGGCTCTGCTGGAGCTTGGAGTTGAAGCTCTCTCTAACATGAGACTCTACCAGATGTTGCCTGCAGACACCCACAAGTTTGGGCCTTCCAGACCTGACCGGCATCTCCTCTTTCATCTAAACCAACTCACCAACAGGTAGTGATCAGTTGACATGCAGCTTCACCTCTCTCTTTACCTCTTTATGCAACTACAAAGTGGTGTCAAGTGCACATATAGGCATTCTTATGCTAAAATAGCGTGTGTAACGGGCATTACGTGACACATAGATAAGTCCAATAACAAGACACCACTGGGCCATTCCTCCTAGTCACATCCCTCCAGGTCTCATTATTATTGCTCGTGTGCATTGCAGTCCTCAAGTAAAATAAGGGAGACACAAAGGAAGGGCCCTCCAACACTTCCAGACTCCAGAACGTGTGGATACTCTGAATTGCTGTTCGGTGCATGAGCACAGACAACATTCAAGACCTGTAGTCAAGAGCTGGCCCCCTAACCTGCGGGCAAAGGGAGGTTACCCTCTCATCCAACAGGGTGAACCCAAATAAAGGCAATGGGTATGCCCATACCTGCTCAGCGCTCCTTATCAGTAACAATGAAAGAAGGTGCAACTCTTCTCGGCTGGTTCCAGAGTCCATGCCATGCATTGAGGTAAGTCCAACTATATCCAGCCGGATGTAAACGTTTTTATTAGGTCATGTATCAGAGGCTTAAAAGGATCTCCAATAAATAATTCACATTATTTTTTCTAAATAAGTTGCAATCTACAGGGGCCTTGTTCATCAACCTTTTTTCTTCTACGTTTTCCATTATGGAATGTCATTGTAAGCCTCATGGGTCCAACACTAGATAGTGTTTTGTAAACAATCGATACTCAGTTAAACCTGTTCTCATACATTTAAAAAAACAACATACTTTATGTAATAAAGGTGCTTTAATGCATGCCAAAACAAAAACATGATCTGTAGCAACAACATCATTTTTAGTGAAAGGTTATATTGATTATATACTATAATTAAATTAGTTATGCTAAATTACTTCTCTGATTTGTCTCTGACCTGCTGACTGATGACCTGTCCAGGGTGTACTCCATCTCTTTTGTATTTTGACTCCCTTATATCCTATACATGTTTAAAAATCAAGGATGAAAAACAAATGAATAAATACTATCGATTTTAATTATTTAGTAGGTCCAGGCTGTCAGCTCATATACCTCAGGTATAAATTTGATCCAAACAATCAAAGGCAAAGTTATATTTTTTTACTTCTTTTGTGAAGTTCAGAAACAACTTTTAGCTGATAAATAAATCGTCTTAACAACTTTGAAATTAACAAAGTACTAAAACCTGTCTAAACGCTAACAAAAACCCTTAAAAACATGTAAAATGTGCAATGTTTTCTGCATTAATGAAACATACATGCAGCATCCAGTAGAGGGCAGCATATAACAGCATTTAGGTCCAAGCTGTCATTTGAAACTGTAGTCAGAACCTACTTACCTGTGGGAGTAGTAGTAGTAGTAGTAGTAGTTGTAGGAATAGTAGTAGTACTATTAGTAGTAGGAATAGTAGTTGTAGGAGAGAAACTGTTGCATGCTATTTTCTTTGAACTGAACTGCATCTTTTTCCTCTGACTTGCATACATATTTTGAGCAGAACCAGTTTAATGTGACCAGTTTCACAGTCTGTATTGTTCTCCAGTAAACAACAGTCCTTCCAGCTTTGTGTTTGTGACTCTTAATGTATCCTCATTCACACAATAGCTTGTACGGAGGCAGGTTCAATGTGGTATCAAACCTGTGCAATGGAAAAAAAACTGGTTTATCCTGCTATGTTCCACATGCACTGCAAACACTGGAGTCCAGTGTCGGACTTCATGCACATCTGTGGCCTCACTAGAGACAGATTGACTCTATCAGAAAGAACACATAAAAAGAAAGGATGGAGTAAAAAGAAAAAAAGGAAGTGTACCTTGATGGATAGAAGAGACTTATTGCAGCTTTTACTATTTAGACTGCGTGTGTGGCCAGTGACCAAATGTGGATTTCCATAGAGGAGCAAACAAAAGGAGGAAAAAAAGACTTTGTGCGTGCTCCTGACACAATTCAAGCAACAGGAACCAAACTTACTAATGTAAAAATTCTTCTCTAGGATGTTTCTATAGAGAAGAAAATGCATTATTGATGGCTTAAACTGGGACTGCAGATGAGACTTCATAGTGGAAAATAGTCATTTTCATTCAGCATTAAAAAAAATCAAAGAATTTCAGTGACAACATGAAGCCATCAACTTTTTATTTGTCAGAACTTTCAAATAGTTTTGCAGGAAATTCTCTGTCATTCTCCACAGGAGTAAAGAATTAACTATTAATGCATTAGTATGTTAATACATTCTGCACACCCACTGGAAGAAATGTAGTATAACAAGATTAGGAGAAATATAATTATAGTGGTAAATCAGGGCGTTTGCTGAAGTTTTACATTGATCCAGTTCACTGACAACAAATCTACCAACTGCTTTCATTTCAATGTCAAAACATGCAGATTTTTACGGAGCAAAACTCAATTTAATCATCACTTATTTTGACATCTGAACATTTATGTCTTCAGAAGCAACAGTGTTTGCGTTTTGTTTTTTTGTTTTTTTTTATTTTGTAGCATACTCTGTGCTACAAGAGGTTTCAGTAAAAGCCGAAAAACATCTATTGAAGCAGCCTGCAGACTCTCAGGTCAGGACTTGTGGTTTTTTGGCAGGATGTAGTTTCTGATCAGCTTTGGCATAAAAAGCACAACTGTTATTTTTAGCTTCTTTCTTGTGATATGAATGACTCTAAAAGCTACTGTCTTCTGTGTAAATTCAAGAGATGTGTGAAGCTTGGCACTAGAGAGAACAAAGTCTTCAGAGGCTTTCAGTACTAAAGAGCAGTGGGTTTTCAAAGTCTGAGACAGTAAGCCTCCCCTCACAGGGTTTGGAAAAAAAGACACCACACTAGTCTGTTTAGTTAAACTAAATTCCTGGATGCTTATAGGATTATGATTATTTTATTTCATCCCATACACATCTGGTATAAACAAGCCAAGATAACCACACAGTGAAGTTAGAAATATTGAACTTAGTAAATAAACTACGTGTCCAGAGCTGTTTGTTACACTCTGACTGCTCCAGAGCTGATGTATCTGAGATCTTCACTGCAAAGATGTACGCTATGCATCTGAACATGTAGACGTCACCAAATGTCCAAATGTCCCCCTCGATGTGTGGGAAAAATTTCTATTGTAACTGATAACACTTTAACTGGCTGTTTTCAGTGCAGAAAAGCTGCACAATCAGCTGAATTCAGCATTTATAGGGTCATGCTTCTCAATATAACTGCTATGAAAAATGAGGGAATCATTTATCAAGAAATGATGAAGAGCAAAAATTTATATAGTTATCTGCCGGTATTACTCAATGGTTGTTTTCAGCCTACATATGCTTGCAGTCTCTACAGTTAAATGAAGTCAGTAAAAAACGTTGAAAGTGTTTGTTTTTTCTCTTCTTGAAATTTAGACTTCAGTCAAAGTGGATGATGAAGAACAATAAAAATGATTTTTTAAAAAGCTGCTTAAACAGTTGCTTATGAGCAGATTTCATATTTTAATGTTGAAACATTTGTTTCTTAACAATCTTCATTACTGTTAATCTATAATTTACAAATAAATGTGAGTTTAGTATTTTGTCTTTAGCTGGAGTTTGCTCCCCACAGCTCTGCTTTTCATTTAGCTTTTACTGTTTGTGATAAAGTTTGTCCAACGTGATTCACCAATAACAGCTAAACTCTGAACATCTTAACTAAAAAAAAAAAACCCACAAACAATAGTGAGTCCAAATAATAAAGAAAAACCAGTTAACTGAAAGATGCTAAAAATGCACAATTAATATATGAAAATATAAAGAATTAAAAAAACAATCCAAACAAAACCAAAAAGCAGAATCACTGGATTGTGAATCACCGGACAACTTCGTGACTCTGTAATTTAATCTTTCTCTTTACCACCTTAACTTTTCGGCCTCCATTTCCATCCAGATTCAACTTATTCTGATAAAACTCACTCGGGTTAACCATTAGGGGAAACAAATCTACTCATGGACTGCTAAAATAAACTTACTGAATAAAATAAGTCACATATGTTAAAAAAAAAAAAAGAAAAGAAAAATGAGAGAGAGATGTCTGAGAGATCGTAATGAGTTCATGTCAGTGAAAACACCTGAGTGCCTGTACAGTCTGTGAGCTCTGCATGCTCGCTGTGCTCTAAAGGAAGTACAGCAAACATGTTTGCACTTTCTCTTATTACTATCTGCCTGTGCACAGCTCATTTATTTGGCAGCGTTGAATGTCTGTTTGTCTGTCTGTCTCTGTCTGTCTGTCTGTCTGTCTGTCTGTCTGTCTGTCAGCAACATAACTCAAAAAGTTAAGGAGGATTTCTGATGACATTAGAAACTCTGAAAAATGGAATGAGGAACAAAAGACTGTATTCTGGGAGCGATCTAAATCACCACCTTAAAATATGAAAAGGACTTTGGGGACTCCTCATACTTTAGGGATTAAGTGGATCCATTATTTTGCCACAAAGGTTGTAGCATAATAATTAGAGTTTCTAATTTAAAAGAAAAATTCCGACAAACCTCAGCAGAAAAACAGAAAAGGCTATACAATGGTCTGAGCTCTATGAGAGCCTAAGTTTGAACATATTTTCTATCCAAGGAGCCAAACCTTTTTGGAATATTCTAAACTGGCCTTGAGCAATTTTACTGACTTTCTGAAGGTCTTTGAAAAGTTTTTTTTTTTTTGGTTATTTGTTACTTTTTTAGCTAATCTTTTCTTTAAATCTAGTTTTTGTACCTGACAAAATAAAAGATGAATATGATTATATTTTAATTTCATTTAGCCAATTGAGGACTGAGCAATTAAACATCTAGATACAAACAGGGATTTATTTTCAGATAATGTAAATCACTTCACTTTCATTGTTTTTATTATTATTAACTATTTCAGTGAGGTAAAAAGCACATTTAAATGGGGGGATCATTTATGATTTATGAATTGTACCGTGCTTCATTTAAGGTTTTTTAACTAATGTGATGCAACATTAAAGCTTGTCTCAGAATAAATTCCTTTTACAAAAACAATTGCAATGTGCATAAAATCAACCAGAAAGGATGTTTGTTTAAAGTATCATATTCAGTCCTTTATTATGGTTTTGTACAGTATTGATGGATATTTTTTGGATTCCATGGATATGGAGTAAGATTTTTATGGGTAAAGTAAATGGATGCAAGGGCTGCTTCAGTTTCAGCATCTGGAATTTTGCACCTGGCACTCTGTTATGGTCCAAGTGTTTCGGGTTTGGGCCGGATCCCTGTACAGGGCATCAGTACATTGGAGATATCTGCGATTATGTTTCCAATTGAATTTATAATACTTAAATCAGTGCAATTTAAGTAGTTAAGAGTATTTATGTACAGCAAAATTACCACTACCACCTGTTTTTCATCTTTAATCTTGGATAAAGATTGAAAACATGACAAGTCATATGTCAAATAAGTTTATTTTTCACACACTGGACTTTCCTCCAAAACTTCAATTCAACAATTCAAATCCAACATGAATAAATACATAAAAATAGGAAACACACTATTACTTTTACCCCTGTCAAAGAAAGGTAAAAGGTGTTTCTTTTCCTGCCAGGCCAAAAGAAAGGTTACTAAATTCCTGCTGAATTTGTTGTACAGCACACTCACAACAGTGCAGTGTGTAGTAAATCAAGTTCCCTCTTTAAGTACCATCAGATTGCTAAAACAGTGAAGTATTTTTCTTCTATTTCACTTTCATGTGCACGTTCTGGTGATAATCATCTACATGTGAGCGATCCTGTTTCCACTCCTCTTCAGTCTGTTTTCTGTTAGCTGATTACATTAGAGGGAGCGTGGTGTGTATGCGAACATTTTTCAGAATCAGTAGCATCATTTTATCCAAGTGTAGTGGATACGCCAGTGTGGCTGCACCCCCCTTTCACCCCCTGGCACGTAAGTTGTAAAGACTTACGCGCCCACAAAGCCACACATCCACACACACACATACACACACTAAATCTCTGCTGCAGTCTTTTCAATACATCTCGCTTGATTCACGTTAACCCATAAAACATGCCTGACATATTAATCAGGTCTGCATGTGGGGGTAGCTCTACTATTGCACTGGTGTTCAGGGGAAGGCTCTCATTGGGCCATCTTATGCATCTGAGCAGCCAATGAGAGAAGACTGAATCTCTCCTCTCCTAGCAACAGGACTCTTTTTCTCTATGCACTGCAATCAACAAACTCACACTCTTATTGCTAAAATATAAAAAAATTGCAAGTTTACAACTTTGCAACAGAAGCAGCTAAACATAAGGCGACCCCTTTTCTTTTTACTGGAACATCTTTGTTTTGTCCTTCTGGTCTTCCCTTCGCTCCATCTTGGCTCTGCTTACATCTCTGAGTGCATGCAGGCAGCTCCTGTCTTTCCATCTTAAAGGAGCAACCTCCCATATTTTAGTTTTGTGTGTGTGTGTGTCTTCACAAGCACTGGGTAATGGTCTGTACTTGCTGACCTCTCAGCGCTGAGCTATGAGGCCTCTCTCAGGAGGGAAAAGGAATACCTTGGCACAGAGCTATCATTTCCCCGAGACACTACCAGCCTCTCTGCTAAGAGGGACGGCTTCTTATACACACACTCCAGTTGCAGTTCACTTTGTTTTTTAACTGTAAATAAAACAAATAAGGCTTGATATTTTGTTTTAGCTGCACTATTCTATGAAAACAGAGGTTACAATAAACAAAGATGGAAGCCAGTGAGGAGGAAATGTTGTGTGTGATGAAACAGAAGAAAATGATTGTAGATTTACTGTAATCTTCAAACTTGGCAACTGCTGCTGCACAGCACCTGTTGCCAAGTTACAACACTGCATGAGAACATGGCCGTCCGACCCTTGACCCTGAATGCATTCCTGTCCTTGCCCCTCTGGGAGTCAGGGAGAGCTCAGCACATGTTGCATGTCTGCACAGCAGCCTCAGACAACACGAATCTGCTGGGGTTTTTGTTTTTCAGGGTTTACTATGTTTTGCATGGCTCATATCAGAAGTAGGTATGACTGGATGTGCTCTGTAAGAAACCTTGTATCTTTTGGGTTTTTTTTTGTGCATGTTGCCAAACAAACGCCTGCAGCTCACAGTCTCAGTCTTTGTCTCTTAAAATCAAACAAGGAGCTTCATGGTTAGATATCTGAAGAAAAATGCCGGCACTCAAGTTCAAAGTCTCATTGCACTGTGAAATTTGACATGTGGTGCAGGACCGGTTCGACTTTACAGTTGTTACAGTCTCAAGATTTGCACAACAATATCTGCTGGTCATTACTGGTCAATTAGTGTGGGATGTAGAGAGCATCTGGCAGGTTGAGACGCAAATAATTAACTACCCACATGACTTCCTGTCCTTTTCGGTATCTTCCATCGATGGTCTGAATTGTCTAACAGCAGGAACAAAATCCCCCACAAAGCTGATTTAGCCCACTTTCAATGAGGACGGACAAGGAGAAAGCATTCTCTCTTTGAAGTGTGTTCCCTCCATCCAGCTTTGGCCCCACCTCCTGTCCAGTGGATCAAACCGTTACAGTAAGAGCAGCTCGCACATACAACCACTCTGCAACCTTAGGTGACCCTTGCACTCATCAGACCCACCCTCCTATGGAGGAATGCTGCTGATGGGAGTTTTTAATATTCCCCAACCCTGTGTGCCCTCAAATTTGGCGGTGCAGTGTTAACACAAGCTGACACCACAGATTAGCCACAGACATCAGGAATGCTGTGGTCTTTTTGTGCCACGTGGACTTTGGCCAAAAGGGTATTTGGCTGCAGTGACCACAGAGAGCTCCGATAAACAGCTCCATGACAGAAAGATGGAAACTACAGAGTGTAGTTGACTTGATGTTTACTAGCAAGCAACATATTGGGATGGAGCACTTATGCCAGCAAAGTTTATGAAAACATGCTCTGCACCTTTCAGACTAAGAAGAGCAAAAAGAACTCGTGAACAAATAAGAACAAGGCTACAAATTGCTGTTTGAACGCCACTGATTGGAAAATGTTTTAGATGGCTACACTCATTGGTGGCTTGGAAGTGGAAAACAATATTATATTTGCCATAACCCTTTAATCAAAATAAATAAATAAATGAACAAAACCCTTTACATTTACAAAAACAGGACCTGGAAGTGAGGCTGTGGGATTGGTGTTGGGGCGAGACGGTACAAACAGGAAACCACATAGAGTCTGAATCAATCCAGCAGGCAGCTTATATGGCCATGTGGCATGAAGAATATGTGCCATCATGCAACATGTAGTTCAGTCCCAAAGAAAGTATTAAAAATAAATCACTGCAAGAGCCCCACAGGTACAGGATGAACAAGCCTGGCCCTGTTTTTAGAATGACACATTCATTAATCACTTAATTTCTGATTATTCAGCAACTTTATCAACACAAAAACATCATGACAGAGCTTTCAAAGCACCTCCTCATTTGATATAGTAAATTTTATAATGAATTGGAAGATAGCATTGATCGTCCATTCAAAGGGTTACATAGTCTTGAATGGGTAATGCATTTGCTCTTTAGTTAACCATCTTCGCTTTGGTTTTTCAGTGATTCACATGCAGACGCCAGTGGAAAAGATGCACTTTAGAACAGATTTTTGTTTTTATTTGAACATCACAATATTACCAAAGAAATTTAGGTCATACAAGCAAAAGTTTTATATATATTTACAATTATTCCAACAATACATTTTTTATGGAATAAAAACACTATGGCATTACACAGACGTGTCATTTAGATTTTTTTTTAAAGTAGTCAATTTAGAAAAACATAATTATCTTTATTTATCAGGATTTTCCAAATTTAATGAGGTGAATGAGAATGTGCCATTTTGTACTATAAATACACCTAAATAGAACAAAGACAAACACACAAATGCATGGGATTATTTATAGGAAGCTTTATTGTTTTTACGCACAGCAGTCAGCCAGAACATTAGAAACTATTGACAGGTAAAAGTAACATACTGTCACAGTGCAATGCTCTACAGTGGAAACCTGAATCCTGGCGTTACAGCAAGGTTATTTGTCATTTCCCACCTTCCTCTATTTTGCAGGCAACTTAAGGCAGCAGTGTGCCCTGCATGAACTACTTACGGTTTAATGTCATCTGTGAGAAATAAGTCCAAGTCACAAAGACTCCAATGTATAAATTTATTAAGAGCACACGATTTGTGTAATTTTAATTATTAATTATGTTTCTGTTTTAATTTTAGATTTTTTCATTCCCACAAAATTTGTTAGGAAAACTACCCAAAACATAAACACATTTGTTTCAACAAAGATGCATCGTTACTTATCCTTCCACTGAAACCCACCAACCCCCATGCATGCTCAGGATGGAGGGGACTCAAAGAAAGACATTCATGCAATCACAATGATTTCTATGAGGCAAATGTTTTGAATGAATTGGTTTATATGAAAACTGTTTATAGAAAATGAACTAATGTGTAATTCACAATGTAAAGTCACGTCAAGGTACTTTTAAAGATACAAACAAATCAAATTCATTGTTGCTCAGTTATATTCCACTTTAAACAAATCCACACAATACAATCAACATTAGTGGATCATATAATCATATAACTACATGAAATTTTCAAATATTAGACAAATTAGTTATTAAAACACTAATCGTTTACTATTACTATATCACTCACTTTATTAAATGTTTGACCCTTGTAAAAACTGGTCACTTTTATCGAATTATCTATACTAATTTTTTTTAAAGTTAAACACAAAATAATGTGCAAATGATTGTTTCAAACTGTGTTTATTATTTCAGTTTTACCATTTAAAGTCCTCATCGGATAGATTTAGTATTTTAAGTGATCAATACTGTATTATTATAGAACACAATTCATCACCTGTTGTCTCAAATATAACAAAAATGCATGTTTGAAGACATGTTTGGTTATAAAAAATATGTTTTGTCTATTTAACGAGGCTCAAATCAGTGGCATCCATTAACCAGAGAAAAATGTCTTTAACTTGAAGGATAATGTGGAAACATCGCCTTTTAGGTGGATTAGAAAAAATCTTGAATGATGTGATCGGCAACACATAAACATTTGGTGAAATCAGGTGGTAATAAAAACATACCAGTAGAACTCAGGATCATGCTAAATATAGTAATAGTTTGAACATTTCCACATGCACAGTGCAAAGGAACTCAAGGGATTACACCCAAAACTTTGTGTTTTTTGTTTTGTTTTGTTTTTTAACTGTAAAGTATACACTGTTGTCAATAGTTTTTTTTCAGATTCTTTGAAAATCAGGAATTTGTTGGTCATTATTTAATGACCACTGGATGGAAATAAACATTGCAGCGACTCAGTGAAACAATAACACAACAAAAGTTAGACAGTAGAATAATAATTAATGTTTGTTTCCCCAATGGCAGCAGTTTTGTTCAGACAGTTTATCCACATGGCAAATGAAGGGCTTCTTTCAAATTGTTATTTAAGCTGAGTTGATGCCATATTCTTTAAATATCAGTTTGCACGTCATTTCCCGTGTGTCATGCTTGACATACCTGTTTAGGAATCAATAACAAACCCCATTAAGAAAATATTGGACCTGTTTTGCATGCATCTATTGAACCATGTGATAGTAAAGTGGAAGTTTTCAGACTTGGGATGAAATTAACTTCAGGATGTATTATAGAAGCATAGTCTTGTAAGATTTGACAAGTGTATTCCATCGTATAAAATAAATGCAGTTTCCTTGATCTTGCCAATGCGCAAGATTAATGTCAAAGTGTGTAGAGCAAATCTTGTTCAGGCCAGTGGTAATTAACTATTCAGAGGACATGCTTTTTGGGTTTCACGGCACACCTAGCTTCTCCTTTTACTGTAAATCTGTAGTAAAAAGTACTTTTGTTGATTCTTTGAGTCATAGCAAAACATAGAATGAAGTTTGTTAAGAAAGAAGCTCAATTTCAAACCCGATAAATAATAAATTACAAGCTATCCAAAGAACTCTATGAAGAATAAAAACAAAGGATGGATGGCTCTCTTGCCCGTACGGAGGTCACCGGGTCCCCCTTCTGGAGCCAGGCCTGGAGGTGGGGCACGAGGGCGAGAGTCTGGTCACTGGGCCTTTGCCCACTCACCCCAAAGGAGCTACATGGCCCTCCCGTGGTCTCACCAGCTACAGGAGGGGCCGTGGAGGTCGGGTGCAGATATGTGAGCCGGGTGGCGGCCTGGGGCGGGAGCCCTGGTGGTCTGATCCCCGGCTGCAGAAACTGGCTTTAGGGACGTGGTATGTAACCTCCCTGGCAGGGAAGGAGCCTGAGCTTGTGCGTGAGGTTGAGCGACTAGATATAGTTGGACTCACCTCAATGCACAGCTTGGGCTCTGGAACCAGTATCCTCGAGAAGGGTTGGACCTTCTTCCACTCTGGCGGCGAGAGGCACCGAGCGGGTGTGGGCATACTAATTGCCCCCCGGCTTGGCGCTTGTACGTTGGGGTTCACCCCGGTTGACGAAAGGGTAGCCTCCCTCTGCCTATGCGCTGAACGACAGTTCAGAGTACCCACCCTTTTTAAAGTCCTTAGGGGGAGTGCTAGAGAACGCTCCCACAGTCCCACAGGGGACTGCCTCATCCTCCTGGGTGACTTCAATGCTCACGTGGGTGGCGACAGTGAGACCTGGAGAGGTGTGATTGGGGGACATGGTCCCCCCAATTTGAACCGGAGTGGTGTTCTGTTGTTGGACTTCTGTGCTCGTCACGGATTGTCCATCATGAACACCATGTTCCAACAT
>JBAMIG010000016.1:6839523-6860867 GCA_037177335.1 Kiunga ballochi | reverse complement strand
GTGTCTCGTTTTCCCAGTGTATTTAGTTTGCTGGCTCCCTGTGTTCCCTGCCAGAGTGTCTTGTTGTTCTCAGTGCTCATTTCAAGTGTTTTTTTGGAATTAAAAGCATCTTTTGGTTTATCACCGGTCCTCGTGTGTGTCCGTCCCTTCACGGTCCTGACAAACACTACATCTGCATCAGAAACATTATAATATGCAAAAGAACAAAAACACTATCTGTGTAAATGTTATTAACCAGATGTTTAGAGATGTAAACACACACAGCGGTGGCAGCTACAACTGAGACACAATTAGATGTTGCAAGATTATCGACACAATTTACATCAAAGCTGGGTGTTGAAAGCAGCCTAAATCCATTCTGTATCAAATAACCTACCAGGGTTCTCATTTAGAAAACACTGCATAGGATCTACAGTAAAAATTCATGTATGCCCAAAAGCCAAATATAGCAACCCCAAGACCTATAAAGCCATGCGCAAACCCGCCTACAGCTTAAAATTTCAGCGTAAGAATCCATCTCATGTTTTGCCCTGGACGTACAACCATAAATGGTAAATGTAAAGTGCCTCGTGGATAGCAATGTGTATTTAAAAGAGCCAGCTGATGAGTATTTCTTCGTGGTTAAAAATGAAAATTAAACAGCCTTTAATAATTTCTGTGATTTTATCTATGACATTAAAAGAACTTGTAGAAAAAAATGAACCCTAATGCTATCTTTAATATAACACAACATAGTCATGGAGCCATGCTCCTTGTAGAAATTACTCTTGTTAGGGAGGGCAGCAAGCTGCATGTTGGCGCAGTTGGTTAGCACTGTGGGCTCACAGCAAGAAGGTTGCCGGCTCGAACCTTTCTGTGTGGAGTTTGCATGTTCTCCCTGTGTTAGCGTGGGTTCTCTCCAAGTACTCCGGCTTCCTCCCACAGTCCAAAGACATGCACCTTTGGGATAGGCTGATTGGAAATTCTAAATTGCTCATAGGAGTGAGTGTGAGAGTGTATGGTTGTTTGTCTCTCTGTGTGTTAGCCCTGTGATGGACTGGCGACCTGTCCAGGTTGTATCCTCCCTCTCTCTTTGACAGCTGGGATAGGCCCATGCCTCCCCGCAACCCCGTTTGGGAAATAGGCGGTAGAAAATGGATGGATGGAGGGAGGGCAGCTTTGGGTCGGGGTCATCAATCTGAGGAGGAGGGAGGCCAAGAACAGAAACTGATGCCATGCCTTAATCCTAGATTGTGCGGCACACTACATACCACATGACATGAGAGCATTTTGTGTCATATTCGTTGATGCATCGTGAATCTAAAATGGATTGTGAATGAATGGAGATAGTGACAAACAACAAATTGCTACCTATTTAATAAATACATTGTACTTTGATCAAACTGTTGATTTGCTCTCTATTTACATACATAATGGAGTCATTAGCTGACAACATTTGGAAAATTGGACATTGCAGCAGATATTTATTTATTGTTGCTCTGTCCTCCCAAGGTATAGAGAAATGTTCTATTGACTGGTTATTTTACCAATGCCATCCAAGACAACAGGCATTATTGCACTGACTGGGCTGTGATATCCCAGCCCAATGGAGAATTTCACAAAATCATGTTGCGTTGCTAAAAGTGGCTTCAGGCACAAAGCTAATTAACTGATGATAATGGTAAACACATTGCTGTCGCTAATGTGTCGCTAGTAAGGGCTAGCTAAAGTTGCCAGGTACCCGAGAGTGGTTAACATCTGTAAATGAACAGAATTATAGTGGGGTACAGCGGGTCAATCTTTCTAATACTGGACCCTGTTGAGCACATCCAAGAGCACTGTTGTAGGGAGTCTAATTGCCAATCATCAATATAAGCCAGGAAATGTCAGGTACCCATGAAAATACAATACCTCCTAAATCTCTTATAAATCTTCCAGTAAAACCAGTGCCTTATCATGTATAAATATTCATAGTGTCACCACAGTATGTATATATTTACAGCAATCCGTCTGATCCCCTCACACGTCACAGTTTATGTGTTAATCTGTGGTACAGGAATGGTAGAGGAATGGGATGACGATAAAACTGATGAAATGTGCAGACTCTGATGTAAAAGTTAATTTGGCAATAAGGCCATTTTTTTCATTTCAAAGGTTCTTATGTATAGCTATGACTCACAAGTGTAAGAATAAAAAACACTGCTGCTCTGAATACCTGTGCTAATGTAAATCAATATTTGATATGGAGTGAAGTTTAATGTCTGAGAGGTATCATGATGCAGTGTGACTCCACTCACCATCTGTGTCGCCAGTTTCCCTTGCCTCCAAAACGTTCACAAGGATTAAAGCATTTGTGTGAAGGACCAGATGTTTACCAATCAATTTAGTTTTTTTTTTTTTATAGATCATAACTTTTTTTGTAAAGGGATATATGCCAATTTTAGGCTCCATTTTGTGTATTCGCCATATTTGCTGATTGTACGGTCAAGGGCACCTTGGATGCTATGTAGGAAATACGTGAAATATACACCACAGTTTTGTGAGCTGTTAGCTCTGTCAGTTATCAAAACCGCAAAAATATTTTTGAACTGTGCATGCTTTTCTAAACGCCGTGTGGTTGCACGATTTGGCTGCGACTGCTGGACGACATCAGCAGGCAAAGCTGCCAACAGGCATGCGAGTGAGAACCTATTCCATCTGTGTGCAAAGTATGTTTTAACTGTGACTGAACATTAATATGTCTGCTAGTATCCCGTTGAATATTTGTGCTACCATGTTGTTTGCATCAAATGTCTTGAGAATAACCCAAAACGTTTGTAGAAACTGAGTAGTAAACCACTGCGGACAACCAAATAGAAGAAAAAATGTGAAATGAAAACAAAGTTACATAATTTTCTTATAAATTGTTGTATTTACAAGCCAGTATTATGTGATATTATTACTGTTAGCCATTTTAGAAAAGTGTTAACTAAAACATAAATTGGAGTTCAAATAATAAATAAACAAAACTACAGAAATGCAAAACTACAAAAATAAACAATATTACAGGTACAACTTTTCATTTAGCCATTGACTGACTTTGATGAGTGCAGAGTTTAATGCAAAAAAGCATTAAAGCAACACTAGTTTCCAACCTTACATCACTGTGCTTCTGACTCATTGTGATGGAACATTTAAATTCATTATGCATACCCTTGCACAAACTAATTGCCTTGCAGTGTCCTGAGGCTTGGAAATGGGAACTTCACAACTTTTTTTTCCAACTCAGGACATCATGTGAAAGCTGCGTTTTGCTTTATCACACAGAGTCACACATCATCCATTCTGAATGTCCACCATTGCTGCTTCAGCAAAAGAACACAAGCAGGATTATCAGACGAAGCAAGAACACACAACGAGAGGAAATAATTAAGACCGGAATCAACATCAGACTGGTATTTACTGGCTGGAGAGCGCTCAGAGAGGAGACAGGATGGAAGATCGAGGCTGAAATAGGGCCATTAAAGTTCAGTAGTGCACCTTAAATGTTAAAGCTTTTCAAATGCTGCATTTTGAAATATGAAAACTTCACCAGTTTCTTTGTTAGCAGCCAAAATTTACCATAAATTTCAAAGCATTGTAGTTTTCTGCTTAACCCTCTTAAGACAGACATCTCAGTGCCAACAGGGTGTGACATACACACCTTATATGATCATTACGTCCGAACCGTGCAACATATTCTAAATGTTCAAAACCCACCAGAAAGCAGAAAAATTGACCTCTTTACACATATAGTTGTCATTTTAGTAAAACACAGGACGGCCGCAATACAACTGTCCAATCACAAGCAAGACTCAGGGGGTCATTGCAGCAGGAGCTTAGTGGGCTACCGTAATTCCTTTAGTATTTGGACAGATAAAAAAATTAGATTGGTGGTCACCAGAGGATTAATATAAAACCACAAAACAGGCTGTTAAACTCTGTCTTCTCTAATAAGTAGAACAGCATTACCAAATGCAGAGTTGCTAAATGAAAATAAGACTTTTTAATACAATGCAGGCTAAGTTATATTAGAAACATTATCATCCATCAATATTGGTAAATTCTTATGTGTATATGAAGAGTAATAATCATTCATTCATACATTTTCTTTACAGCTTGATCCATTTCAGTGTCGTGGTGGGCAGGAGCCTATCTGAGCAATTAGTGGGTAGGAGACAGGGCACACCTGGACAGGTGGCCAGTCCGTCACAGCTATTTTATTGTATATAAAGAGTTATATGACAGTAAGTCATTATCATTCAAACTGCTTGCCACAGCAGACTTCCTCCCCAGATCCTGATCTGAAAACGTCCCTTCAAAACTCACAGATGATGTCACAGACTCTGCATCATCATAAGGTTTACAGCCAGTGCACGTCTTTCACCTCTAACAAGAAACTTTTTCATTTTGGACATCCCTCTTTGGAAACCGAGTCACTGAGTCATTTTGATAAACAACTTCTAGAGGACTCGTGTTTGGCCACCATTACGCAGACATTTCCAGACAGTTACACATGTCTGGGTGGAGGAACAGACCAACCAATGATATGAGTCTGAGATGGGACCATCAAGTCTTTCTCTAACAATAACAGGGAATTGTGACAAACCATACATTTCTTACCATTTTCATTTAATAAATCAGACTTTCATGTTTATTTTGCATGTTTTGGTCCTCTGATGGACAGGGAACCTGTCCTGGATGAACCCCACCTCTCATTCACCCCACCACCTCGTTGATTCTTTCATAAACAAGCTTAGGGCACGGCTCTAAAAGGCTATTTATTAGATTTAGATTTGTGAGAATGGCCTTGAAAGAAAATTTAAAAAGACAAAAAAATTAATTTAACATATAGTTTTCTATCATTTAAACTACCATTACACAGCCAGTTTGATATGCAAATATATACATGATGGAAAAACAAGTTGCCTGTCAGATAATAGTTTATTTTTTGCCTCCATTATTCATGAATCTTATAAGCTGGCCTATTTTCATCCCTGTGTTAGAAGATGCTGCAAACTTATTTTCCATTCTGTTAAATACATTTCTTATGTTGCATATGCACCAAGCTTTCAGAAAAATCCTGTAGGATACTCCAAACTATGGTACCAGTGCAATTTGAAGACTTGTGAAGACAAAATGAAGACTAATAACATTACAGTAACAAGCATCATTCAACATTTATATACAGTTTGAACACAAGCTGGTTCTGGTTTTATTGTAAAATAGTAACCATAAAAGCACTTTAAAGTAGGAGCATTACGAAAAACGTCACCTCACTCTCTTTATACATGTTTTTTCACAATTACCACCACTGAAAAACTGATCTATATACTGTCTAAAATCTATTCAATTCAATTTTTTTAAAAAAAGCAAAGCTTACAGTGTATATTTAAGATACAGGTTAATAGTTCAGATGAAGGATTCTACCATGTACGGACAACTCCTTTTGTTTCAAAAGCAAAGACTTGCACAACATTTTCCCAATACCACGCAGGACATGATTCAGAACAGTGGAAAATCCTGATAAGAACTAAAAAAGTTGTCAATTTCAGTAATAAAGTAAATCAAGTGTGTGTGCTTACGGCATCAGGGTGTGTAGACTCCGCTGTGGTTTCCTGTGTTAGTCTGATGACTCAGTACACTCTCACTCATAGTCAGTAAATACAAAAAACTGGTCACTGCACCACATTTCCACTACAAGAAAATCATCTTCCACTACACACACAAGTTTTCACACATACACACTCACACATGAGCAAAGGGTTGCTCATCTGAATGAGTAATATTTATAATAATTGAAAGACCCTACGCTATATTGCCTTTTAATTGAGATACATTAGGAAAGAGAATGGGGCAGCAGTGGCTCAGACAGTAGAGCAGGTCATTCAACTAAATGGTTAACAGTTTATATCCCAGTTCATCCCAGTCAACATAAACCTTGTGCGAGAAGCTTCATCCTCCTAAGCTCCAGTGTCAGTATCGCTTGTGTATAAAAGCATATGAAGCTGTGTATGCACATGTTCACCAACACCACCAAGAAATAGGAGTGAATAGGTGATGGGTTCCCATAAAACGCTTTGGGTGAATTAAAAAGGTTTATTCAAATTGATTTAGTTTTATTTGTCCCTCTTTATTATTCTTATTATTATCACTGTTATTTTTAATGCTTTGTCTTTAGTCTGTTTTACTCAGAACATGGTACTGATAAAATGTCGAATGTATTCATTACTGAAAAAAGCTAGTTCTGTGAGACAAAATCATTGATTCTGTACAAAAATGATTAATAAAAAAAGTATTTTTTAATGGGTTTTTTTTTTTTTGCTCATTGTCAAAGTTTAAGTTGTATCATGTTCTGAAAATGTACCATAATGCTGAGGATGTCAAACCAGCAGAGAAAGAAAGATAGAAAACTCTCCCAGACAAACCGGGAGCAGGAAGAATCTAATGTAAAACCCTATAAAACTTATAATATGTCATGCTGGCCATGACTGGGAAGCCTGTTTACTATATTTTATTCTGAGGAAAGTGGTGAGATCTAATGAGGAAGCTTCCATGCACATCCCACTGGAAGACGTTTTTGGGGAACCCCTCAAACATCCAGAGGGAATAGGTTGAATTATCCTACCAATGATGTTTAATCTGAATAGAAACACATGGGAGGTTTTGTCTTGGTTCTCTAGGACACAACCCTATAATTTGCCCAAAATCTGGGGACAGATTCAGAAAGAGAGGAGCATGAAGGGAGTGTTGGTACTGACCAAGCAAGGTGGCCATTTACTGCTTTGATCTCTTTCCTTCTATGAATACTATGCTTAAAATATTAACAATAGCTTGAAAATAAGCGGTTATATTTTATTCACTTATTCATTTAAACCAGAAGAAAGTTTTATTTAGAGGTGCCCAAACTTTTGCATGCCACTGTTCAATAATCTTGTTCTCCCAAGTGCCCTCTGAGATTAATCCTCCTGGATGTCTTTAACTCACTAGCAGAAACACAAAACAAAAGCATTACTGCTCACAACCTTGTGTGGAGATGCAGACTTTACTACAGTATAAAACACAGGCAAATATTCACATGTATGTGAATATAATAGTGTTTCTTATACTGCCCTTAACGTGTCGTAAATATTCATTAGGTTAAACATTTAATACAATTTTTACACTAATAATTTTAGTTCAGGCTCTACACACACACACACATACATACACACACACAGATTTTTTCAGTGTTTCAAAAGTTAAAGTAAAATGGTGCTAATTTTCACTTTATTTTCCACATATTGATGATATCAAATAAGATGCTGAGTCATCATATTTCTCTCTGCGGTCTAAACGCGTTGATGCTGTGTGATAAGAAATCAAAGATTTTGCTGTTATGCACACAAAAAAATCATCTAACAAAATGCAAAGAAAATCACAAGAATCCAAGTGATGCTTCCATTTAAACACTTAAAATTAAGAAAAGCAAAGTTTTATGATGCAAATATCATAAGCTACATATTGATAATGCAGCTTATTGATCAATGTACCTTTAATGCATGAGCATAAACAGACATCACCACACTTAAGAGGAAATGTAATCTGCTACCGTGAAATGTTCATACTGAGCCTCTAAAAATACTGTTTTCATTAAAACACTCCCGAAATTAATTATGAAGAAGTTAAACATTCATACAAACAGATTTAACAGTTTATAAATTGTTTTAAAATATTTCTTTTAAAACATAAAATATTTGTTGTTGTGCCTCTTTGTGTCTTTTTATTTGAATCAGCCATCTGAAACACCTAACTGCGAGTAGAGCAAAGAAAAATAACAGTCCTTACATCTAATAGTTTAATAAGTACAAAAATGACAACCAAAGTAAATTAAACTATACCATTTACAAATTAGTCAAGTTATGTTGATTATTTTACTACTAAACTAAAGAATTTGGAAAATCTGTTATTGTTAGTATATTTTCAATAAACTCTCAGATTTGTGAGGAAATAGCAAAACCATAAGCTTTATTTAAAGCCTCTCTCCACTCTGATCAATAACAAAATTATTTAAGCATCCCAAAGGCTTCGATCAAATGTGATTATGTTGTTTTTTTAATGCCCTGCCAAAATGGATTCAAATTAAAATGAGATGAAAATCTAACTTGGTTTCACAATGAAACGATGCATAGGTTATAGATTATTCATCCATCCATTAACTACCGCTTTATCCCTAACGGGGTCGCGGGGGGGCTGGAGCCTATCGCAGCAGCCAACGGGCGAGAGGCGGGGTACACCCTGGATGGGACGCCAGTCCATCGCAAGGTTATAGATTAGTTTGTATGAAAAGAAAACTCTGATTGTCGTTCAATAATTATATTACAAATATCAAGAGTATTTATAAATGTTTATGCCTTATGGAAGGAACTACTTCTAAACAAGGAGCTGCAGAAATTATATTTACAAATGTCAAATAAATAATTGTATTATTACTGAGTTATTACATTTATACATGAGTAATCCTGCATCCTAAACATTTCAACTAGAAAGGCTGGTTCGCAAAACTTTCAAGGAAATAAACTAAATTTTCAATGAATATTAATCGCTCACTGGTTCCAGAGAAATCCCCACTACATCAATGGGCACATGTCCAGTAAAGTATAAACTAATAGATAGGTCGTCCACTGGTGTTTTCCATGCTTCTACAGTACTGTAGACAGTACTGCCACACTGTGTCAGACGAGGTAACGTGCTATTATTCTGCTGTGAATGACTTGACGAACACTTAAGGTGAAAAGCCACCGCTTGGTTTGATTCCTGAAGAATGAACAGAGACTGAGTTTGAGGTGGTGCATAGTTACAAAGAGGTGCTCATTATATCTGGAAATAACGAGGGTATTGTATTTACCTAATGGGATTCATAACGACCCTGACAAGAAGCTGCATTTCCTCTTCTTAACAAGATGCAGATTGATGCTATTCTAACCTTGTATAACCGAATGTCTTCCATCCAATGTCATTATATGTGACAGTTAGTCTGTTTTATATTAAAATGAGATGCTAAAATGAGTAAAAAAGAAAATGAGTGTATTTTTTTCAAACATAAACCAAAATTTACCTCCTCATTTGTATGTTTTCCCTTCTCAATGAAGACAGAATACATAATTTCAAAGCAATGAGATCAAACATCTAATAAGGCACTGCTGTCTCACTGCTGTGGAAAGGATGAATAACTATTGTTACTTTTAATGTGTAGTTTGACAACTTCCAGAATAACATTTTAAACATTGTATTAATGTTTAACTACATTATTTGTTACAGACTGGTTATTTGTCTGCTTGTTTGTCCCTCTGTGTTGCCCTGTGATGAACTGGCGACCTGTCCGGGGTGTACCCCGCCTCTCACCAGTTGATTGCTGTGATAGGCTCCAGCTGCTCATAACCCTCTACTGGATGAGCGGTATGGAAAATGGATGGATGGATGGAGCTATTTGTTACAGTTTCCTATTTTTGCTTTTGCTCGTGAAAACAGAGGACTACAGACACCCCCCTTTGGAATAAATTTCCACTGTATTTCTTCTTCTCTGTCTTCATCTTTTATTACTTCTGCTACTTTCTTCGCTGCAGTTCTCTGTGATTGGTTGAATTCAGGTGTCAACACGTTTCAGTGCTGTCAAGACAAGGAGTTTAATTGGCTGGAGATCTACCACTCAACTTCACCCCAGTCAGGCACACTCCTCCCCCAAGCCGGGGGGTTGCTGAGTAGGCAAGCAGACTAGTGAGAGTAATATGAGACATTCTGGGTCACCCCAGGTATGAGAGAAACCAGCATGTGGACAGAAAAGCTAATGAATATTCTTTATAGCAGGGAAAGACCACATCATCTCTCTAAGATGTTACTCTGAAAACAGCTCAGAGTGACAGATAAAGAAACAAAGGCTGAATCATGACAAGTAACTAAACTCTAGTTTATCAATGAAAGTGTGAACATATCATTTAACTGCTGGGAGATAATGTTATACAGAAAAGGGTGGAGCATAATTAAAATATTTCACCCTCTACAGTGCATAATATTAAACAAGTCATGGGATCGAAAGGAATTCGGGCATATGCAGGACAAAGCACAGCGTTTAGTGTGATATCCCAAATCTTTTATTCCTCAGAGACACCACAACACATAAAAACATTATTCATCACAGGCTCTTAACACTGGTTAAGTATTAGGCTCAGAATGTTTTATTAAGCAATGCAACACAATGTCTAGAGCTGCATTCACAAATGCCACTTGAAATTTTACTGGGGAAAAAGAAGTGCCGTGAAAATCTCGAGGCAGCTTTGAATTCTCTGGGCTAACCGTGAACATTTCAAATGGATACCACACAGTGGAAACAACTATTTTGGTCAGATAAATAGTTTTTTTTCAGAAAGAAATGGCCGCAATGTGTTTAGGGACAAAAAATAAGAATGGCCGATCAGACTATTATCTGCTCCAAGTCCAAAAGCGGGTCAGAGATGGTTTGAGGCTGTTTCATGACTTTTAGATAAACATATTTATACGTTTGTGATGGCAGCACAGGGAAATTCACAGATTTTGCTGCAACATGTGCTGCCCGTAACACACTTATTTCTAACAGAACAACTCAAAACCACATCCTGCAGATACATTACAAAGCTGAGGAAGAGCAGCAAATGGGTCCTGGCATACCTGCATTGTTGAACTGTGTTCAATGTAAAACATGAAGAGACTTTGAAAGGAAAAATAAGTCAAGTTTGGAACAAAAATGTTCTGTTAGAAACGTTATTTCTGTTTCCTGGTAACAAAGCAGCTAAAGATGGTTGTAAATGTTCAATGACCACATTAACATGAAGCACAAAACCTTTTGGTATTTTCAGCACCAGAAAATCTTTTTTTTAAATATGTTGTTAGGATTAGCTATATTAGAAACATGTAAATGTTTTGCTGTGTCAATAGATTAGCATTTTTCTACCGCTCCTCTGAAGAGAGTTACATCACATATGGCATTCAGGCACTGTATGACAGCAGCTCAAAAAGACACTAAAGACAATCAAAAAGACACACAAAACCCCATAAACCAGAAAATGCACTTCTGAAAAATCTGTTCAATTTAAAGTTTCTTCCTATGTGGTCATCAATCAAGCGCAAGTACCTATTGAAATTAGCACAAGGCCCATGTTAATTTTTAATCCTGCTTTTAGTTAAGTCATGACATCTATCTAGTCTCATTCAGCCTTCTGAAACTGTACACACTCTACCCAGCTTCACTCACTTCAGAGTAGTACTTCAAAGTGCAGACGTGATAGGGAAGTTGGCCGGCATCGCACATTTACAATAATGCTGAGATTAGAAAAGGAAAGAAAAAATGTTTTAGTCATGCTTGTTCTGTGAGTTTATGCCATACACCACAGCAGCAGCGCCACGCCGACAAAAGAAAAACACAGAAATATGCAGACTCCTGCAACGAGGTGCCGATGTGAGGCGGCCATTAAGCATATGTGCCCTTCATCACATCACACCAAACTGCACAGAGAAGAAGAATGAAAAGGGTTTTCTTCCAGCAGTGATGCTTTAATGTTATGCTAACAAACAGCAGTAAGTGTGACTTCCACCTGCAGGCGGTCGAGGAAATAAAGCTCCGTGAGCATTCAGGCTTACCGGTGGGACATGGTGGGTTCTCTCCATCTGCAATAGAGGTTTGTTCAGTCACCTGGGGGGGGGAAGGAAAATGATGAGCGAATGATATACGGCAGAGGTGTCTGTCCAAATGGATGAATACTGGCTTATATTACGTCAACGTTTGATACTGACTTTTTGTTTTGTTCCACTGCTTTTCATACAGCAGTGCTGAGACGGAGTGCCATATTCAGATAAGAGCAAAGGTAGCCGTTTTGTAGATTGAGGTCAGGTTTTGGCACAGAGTGTTATATAACCTATTATATGGGACAGAATAATAGTATTTCATATGAAAATACAGTTCAAACAGGAGTAACGGGGTAGATGGAAGGCTGATTCAGACTGCAGCAGTGTCTGTTTTTAGGCAAAGTGTGCTCACGATGGACAGACATGCCCCAGAGACTCGTCACAGCCCTTCTCTTCTTGTCGCATTTAATCTTTTTCCTTTGCAATCACTGTATGTTCTCCCTGTTTCCTATTAAAGAGCTGCTATTCAGCTCCACAGCTGATGAATTGATACATTTTTGATGTCCCTGTATCCTCACTTCTAATTGACTATTTAATGTGAATCAGACAGACAGATAGATGTCATCGCCACTTCTGCTTTTTTTTCCTCCTCTCTTGCTCTAGAAGGGTGGGATATCTGCAGTGGTTGCTATGGCACCAGACAGCTCTTCCTTTCCTCAGACAACAGCTATCTGTTCTTGTGTGTCTGTGTCTACACATGTATCTGTGCATGTGTTATCCTCGACTAGTAGCAATTCATTTGTGAGGGCTGAAATGTTTACCATGATGAGTTGCAGATGGATGACAGTGTGTTGTTCTTTAGTCAGTCATAAAATACCCTGAATATTCATTTTCAATCATACAGCTGCAGCTCGGCTTCATATCATGTACTAAGGAGGTCTTCAGTCAGATGACCTGCTCACTGTATTTACAAAAGGAAGTGAATCATAGCCAGCATGCAACCTTTACAGAGTTACTGTGAACTTTTAATTAGTCTAATCTTTACCTTGTTTCACAGCATTTTGTCACATTTGAGTCCAGTGATTTCACAAACCAGTGTCTTTAAGCATCCATCCTTGCTGAACCTGCTGTTTTTCTTCTTTCTGCACTCCAGCAGATGGCAGTGTCTCCATGACACTTCGCTGTGCCTTTTTCAAACTATAACACCTAACACCTATCTTACAAGTGGTTTTATCGTTTTTTTCTAACCAACAAGTTAGAAAAAAATGAATAGGTCAGTCATCTTACAACTGAAACTGGCATTTATATTTGATTTAATTTCTGTTTATATTAAGAAAATAACAGTTATTGCTTAATCAAAATAAAAATGGTTCTTTACCCAAAAAAAAACTCAAGATAAAAGTTGAAGGAAAGAAAAGCACAAAAGAGTCTGAAGCTCTTTCAAACAAAGGCAGCTTGGGGCTGCCAGACCTACAAGAACATGCTGTCCTGACAGCTGTGTAAAGGTGGCAAAAGAAAAGGAGCACTTGTCAGTCAATACGTGCGAGTTTGTGTCTATTCATGTATGTCTATGTGACAAGGCTATGGTGTTTGGTGAAAGAGGTGTGCTTTTTTTCCACCCTGAGGGGCCTCAGGCAGGGGTACGGTAAGGCGGAGCTCTGGGGAGGCGCAGCATGGGGCGGGCTGTTTCAGCTGAACTCAGTGCACTGTAACAGCACTCAGGGCGGGAGGTCATAGAGTCCAGCATTCCTCCAGAGCACTGTCTGTTTACATGACTGCTGTTGCGCCTGGGGGAGGTGGCAGTTCTGCATAACTATACCATCAGATGAAAATATTGCTTGCATTTATGTTTGTTATCTACAAAGAAAAGAATACCTCATTCATCATTTCAAATGCTGGTCAGGTTGCAAACCTTAGGTAACTAATTCATCCTTATTATAAAACTTTAACTGTCACAATGGGCCTGCAGTACACTTAAGTCTTTGTTCATCCACTAACAGGGGCACATGTAAATCGGCTACTGTGTGCTTATTGCCTTTTATTTGATGCTTTGCATGCATAGTTAGAGAGAAATCTATTTTCGTTACTGAAAAATTTCGCCAACAGCTCACCTCTAATGCAGGGAACCCCAATCAGCCTGCTTACTTTTAGACAACAAACATAATTCTTGTCTAAGTAATTCTAATAGTTTTTATTGTGCTTTCAGTATTTAATACATGAAAATACAGATTGTAAAATTATTCAATTTTATTTGTGGTTATGATTAAATCAATGTAATTTAAACAGCATCAATGACAGTTAATGCAAAACTATCCCTAAACACGATCAAGACATCAAACCAGAGAAAAGATTGTTTAGCAATGGTCAGTTCAGCTCATCTGCAGTGACCAGTGTTATCAGGGTAATTATACAGGAACAGCTTGGACTTGGTATGGCTAAGTTGCTGTTGGCTAATCTGTGCTGAACTTTGACTGTAGCTCCACTGTGCTGCTGCTTTCAGATCCCAGAGCCTAAAAGCCAGCTGGTCAGCTCTAAGGGAGCACAACAGAGATGGGGAGTGACATCCAAGCCCTAAAGAGACAGTGCGCTGACTGTACTGTGGACAGGGGAGGAGGGGGAGGAGTAAGGCTGTCAAAGGCTGCATTGTCTAACAGGCCTGCATGGTTTCACGTGCAGCACATGATTCTCACTGTGGGTCTGAACTATAGCCCAGTCCAATCTAAACTGTCCAGGAGGATGTAGCGGAGGCCTCATCGGGCAAGTTAAAGTGTAACCGTGTCCGTGTTTTCTCAGGGAAAGTGTGTTTATCTAGAGGACCAACATGGAGGCCCTTTTGTTTAAATAAGTAGCAAGGCTCACCCTTAAAGTAAAGTTCTGAAACACACAGGAACCACCTGGCTATTCTGTGTTCCGTCTAATACTCATTAAGAACAATCTGCACAACTATAAGCTCGTCATTACGCAGACAAATACATTTCAAACTAATGTGTTAAATGTACTGAGAAACATAGGATGAGATTTTTTATCTAGTCCAGCACAAACCACTCGCAAAGTCCTCACAGTTTAGAGGCACCTTTCGCCTGTGTAGAGGAAAAACAGCTGTAGCCAATTAAATGCAAACGGTATGGCTGTGTTAAAAAGGAAATACAGGCGTTTTCTCAACTTGCTTCTTTTTCTCTCATTTCAACTTGTTGCACATAAAACCGAATCATGTTGAAGTTTCTTTTTGTTATTGTCTTTCAGCAAATTCAAGAGAATTAGATGATAGGTAAACAATGTAGCCAACTGGCAATTATTTATCAAAATAATACAAATCTATTACTAAAAAAGAAAAAGTGGGAAGAAAGGTAACAAGCAACCTTCCCCAAACACCAGACAGCTGTGCTACAGGATGATGTCAGCAGTGCCCACCATGATCTTCATCTTACATTAACACATTAACATGCTATGTATTGAAAATTAGTATGCAAACAATGATTGATGACTGGGTATATTAACCACATGGAAAGGAAAACATCAAATAAAAAGTGCTTAAATATAAAACCAGTCCCAGAAGAAGACATGGTAACCTGCTTCCAAGACAGCCTAAGGATGCTTTATGCCAGAGGTTTTTTATGTCTCCCTGGTTCAACATGTCAGATTCAAGCAGATTTTGATGAACTGTTGCATTTTAATTAAATCAGGTGTGTAGGATAAAGCGTCCCTGCTTTATCTTCACCCTCACGGTAGAAACAAAGAGAGCCAATAAAAACAATTAAGCTCATGCATCTACCCCCAAAAACCTGTGTTCTGCAAAGCCAGAGCTGATCCAGAGATTTAGAAAAATATTTGCAGGAAAGATTTGGATAAAGAAAATTTGAGGTGATAATGGATCAATAGGAAAAGGAAATTAATCTCATAACCTTAAATATCCATCCATTATCAACCGCTTTGTCCCTAACGGGGTCGCGAACCTTAAATATCCAAACCTTAAATGATAATCTGACAATTTTGTGGTATTTTAGTAAAAATGTCATCAGACGAGTTGAGACAGACTCTAATAGGAGAATAAATTTAAAAATGATGACAGCAATCACAAACCTGCAAACAATTTCTGAATTTAGATCAAATGGACCTGGATTCTCAGTGCGGTTCTATAAGAGCTGCAGTCCTGCAGGTTTTCAATGTGTCCCTAATGCATGAACCAGACTCAAATAAATCAGTAAATGTGCAGAAGTTCATTGACTGTTAGATCCATTAAAACGAAGGCCTTTTTTCTTTTTCTTTTTTTGGAGCAGGGACATATTAAAAGTTTGCAGGACTGGTTTAGGGTTTTATTTATGAATGCAACTCCTGGTATTGCAATGGAAAATGAGATTGTTCGAATTGTGGGCTGGTTTACAACAAAGCTTTTTTAAAAAGCTTTTCTCACAGTTGTTTGTTTCACTTCATTGTATTGAGAAAAAAAAGTTTTTAAAAAATCATTTTAAAAATACCATGGCGTGATTCATATTAGCTTAAAAAATGTACCCTATTTACCACATTTAAACATACTGAATTAGAGAGTTAAGTAAAGTTTATTCATAGTTCCCATCCATCATAAATTCTGATATTTTTAGGACTTGTGCCCTAAATCTATGCTTTGCTCCATTTAAATCTAGGGGCAAATGGAAATTAATATGCTGTCTGGACACATGAAATAATAGCAAAGTTAGCAACGTTGATCAGTAATGATTGTTTATTGGTATTTGTTTAGAACACACCTGGCCCAAAAATGCCAAAAATGTTGACATTTTTTGCCAACATCATCTATTAGAATACATACACATAATACCACCTGATATAATAACTACAAATTACTGTTTATTTTTATTAAAAACAATTTATTTTAACTCATATCATTTAATATACTAAATTACTCGGTTATAATCGTTCTCAACTAAAAACATTGTATGACTAAACCACTTTGTAGCATGAAGTAAGCCTTGTTGCTCGCTCCCCACTAACATCAAGGCGACCAAATGTCAGAGTTGACTACACAAATAAATGATGTGTGAAGTCATTGAGGATTGGCTTAGTGTTGGAGGAGCTTCAAGTAGCCATTTAAGGGGTTGCAGCTTTCAGAATTTTTGCACAGACTTATTTTTTTAGCCCTGTCCTCTGCACTCAATGCCCTCTTCTGTGTACATAGTAAAAATACCTATGTAAACTATAGGTGTTGTTAGACTGCATACACAAGTTTAGTTGTAGCTCTGCCTGATAAACCCTGCTCAGCACAGTCACTTCTTTATAAATGCTATAAATGAAGACTAATTAAACTGGAGAACACCAAAAAAACAGAAAATAAAACAGGGATGTGGCTCTTTTTCAGCATCAATTGAGGCATTGAGACTGATGTTGGTAATGAACATAACACATATTTGTGTTGCTTTTTCATTTTTATCCTAACTTAATAACAAAATGACTTAATTCAGGATCATTTATTTAGAGTTCCATAGATTGTATATCAATTTAAATTATATTATCTTAACAATATTACTTAATGATTCTGAATTTTTTGGCACTTAATTCTTGTTTTGTTACTCTTATTTTATTATTCTAGCAACAGGATGGTACCCTTACTGTCACATGGTAAAGTTTGTCAAAATGCATCGTTCACTTTATTCAACAATTTTGGTTTAAAAGAAAAGGTCAGATTTAGTAGAAGACAAGGTGGAACCAAAGCAGACTTGGTTGCAATGTAATACCAACACAGGGTTTATTATTTTAAAATAATTTAAAATGAAAAAAGGAGAGCAACTAGACTAAAGATGGAAATTAAAAACACACATTTTGGTGTTTGAGGTCAACTTTTTTCTTCTCTGGCTCAGTTTGAAAAGTCAGACAATGGTACAACTTTGCATGGGAAAATGATTTTCATTCAAACATAATTAATGAAAATGCACGTCCCAATCAGCATGGATCAGAATCCTAACCCGATTAAAGAAATTTTGCAAATATAAACATGACAACAGAAATTTTAAAGTAAGGCTAACATGATGTGTTGCATTTGTTACATACTCTGCAAGAACAGCGAAATAAGCTCTTGTCATTGTGGTAGGAAAAACAAAATAAAGTTTGTTTTGCAACTGTTACTGCATGCTTCACAAAAAACATTTATCTATAATAGGGTTAAGAATAGTGTGCGAGGAGTATCCATGTCTTTATAAGCAGAATACACAATAGTTCTATGGCTAACTTAATGAGCAGATCAGGGTGAGTGTGGAGGTGTCCGGGTTTTTCTATACCATGTATTTTACACACATTTGTATTTTCTCATCACTTTGACAAGGCTTTCACCAAAACTACCTGGCCCACATTTTTTAACTTTGCTATCAATAGAAAAGAGAGAAACAACTTTCTAACTTAATCAAACCCATTACAAATTTCTGACCAGTCATACTTAAATGCCCCATAAAAAAAGTTGTTCTTGGCTAATGTGTCAACAACAATAAAAAAAAATTCCAATGTGTTTAAGTGCTTTGTTTCCTTTTTTTCCACTGTTTTATCTATTTCTTGTACATCTTGTAAAGTACATTTACAACAACAGATAAAAGTGAAACTTTTGTTGTGAATTAGAACATCTAGTTAGGTGTGTTGTGCAAAATGTACAAGGTTGCTAACCTCTTCAATGAGCGTAATCTCATTAAAAAAAAATTTCTTTCTAAGCGATGAGTTTGCAAAACCATCAAATGAATAAAAAAATTTTTAATCCAACTAAAACTGTGAGCCTAAAAGAGGTTTATGACCAAATCTGTGAAAAAGCAACAAGACACAAAATAAAATATTACAAAACTAGAAACTAATTGACTTAAAATATCAATTTGTGAAGAAAAAGGGGGGCAAAAGTATAAAAAAAACTTAACTTATCTTAACTTGGACATCAATATGCAATAGAGAATACCAGAATGTAAAGTAGCATCATTATCACGTGCACTAGCTAGCTACCACCATAAACAAATCAATACACCATTAATATCCTAACATACAGTTCTCCTGCATTTTTCTGAGTGGATTATATTTTAAATCTGGCAGAAGACAGGGTTAATCCGTGCACTTTGAGGCGCTCTGCTTTTCACGAAGGTTGATCCCACCAGCTGGAGTCCAGAGCAGCACGAAAACATTACGATGGATGCTCTCTATACGCTTAGCTTGTCTGCACATTACAGTTCTGTCACGTGTGTTACCTGAGGAGGAACAAGAACACAACATCTGGATATGTTCTGGGGCTGTAATTGTAGAAGCTCTCCAACACCCTTAATCCCTTCACAGTGTGTTGCTTATTTTGGTAGTGCTCGCTGGTCGATGGCCAGATTTCTCAGAAGCAGCCAGCAGGTTTTGAAAGTTATGCATTAAGGCCTAATATGAGGAGAGATTGGCAAAACAAGCAGAAACATGAATCTTTTTTCAGTTAAAGATTGAGCAGTAGATATATCTGCCGAGGTTGTGAATATCTGGAATATTCTTTATATTCCAGGAAGATCATTTGCACTGAGTACATCACAATGTTTATATTGGTTTTCCAATTATTCAAATGTGGATTTTCCAAGAAAAGTCTCTTTTAGTTTGAATACGTGTGTACTGAAACTATAAAAATGGAAGCTGTTCTTTCTCTGAGGCAAGACACAGACCAGTAAAGGTATCTGTAAAAACGGATTACATCTTATCAAGCAAGCGTTAAAAAGGGACGTTAAATAAGACATTAAACAGCAGTGGGGAAAAAGTTATTTTTAGTTGCATTGCAATATGGACAATTCTGAATCATTGTACAAATGTTAAAACACACACACACACACACAAATAAGGTTGAGCAGGACAAAAGGCAAAGCTTAAAATTGCAGAAGTGCAGTTTGTGGTGTAACACATAACAGACATTGTGACTGATTGTGAAAGCGGTACCCTCTGCTTTAAAAGCTGGCATGTACACCAGCTGCAGTGGGTGACAGGATATCCTGGGGTCGCATGTTGAAGTCAATGAAATTATTGTGATGCAGATCAAAGAAGCTGACTCTGGTTCACCCTCAAACAAAGCTCTCTAGCTTTAAGTGAACCTAACATGCAGGAAGTGGATTACAATGAAAACGGAGGGTTCAACAGAGGGAATTGTGGGTAAACATAACCAAAACATCATGCGCGTCAGATGATAGGCTGCTTTGCCAGGAGGAAATTTTGCAGCTAGATGTAGAAGAACCAGGGCTGAACTAGTACACAAAGTCAGGCGGAGAGTCATTCACTGCCTGAGGCTGCCCCAACTCATACACCGCTTGTATTCGCTCACACTTCTCACTTGTGAGGTATACATGCACACACACATGAGCTTAGTCACACTACAAACTTCTAGTCCAGTGCTTTTCTCTCCAATCCGCAGTCAAAAAAGGACTCATGTATTAATGATAATATTAATAACTTGTTTGTACGTTTGGTCCAGTACAACCCACCAAATATTTTATGCTGAAAAATAAGCTATAGCCTATCATTGCTATATAAAGTAAGTTGTTAACAAAAACCTCAGGCACCAGCATTTAGTCAACAGGCTGCAATCACATCATTTGCAACCAGATAAAAGGTGTTATAATTAGCATTTAACTTACACTGATAAAATGTTTCTCATCTGCACAGTTTTTCCTGTTTCGGAGTTGAAAAAGTGCAGATGTGAACCTGTGTACAAGCTGCCGAATGATCCACTCATCAGTTTATATGGTATATACTAATATTTTCTCAGCAATAGCAGGAAATCCTAATGCAGGACCTTTGTTTTATTGGAGCAACCAGTAGTGTCATGGTTTAAGCTAACAGCAATTTTAGCAGAGCTATAACAAACTTTAGCATCAACAGAATGAAGTTTTGAAATTAAGGAGCACCAGGGTCATTATTACAGCTACAAAAGAGTGGTGAAGAATCCTAACTGGTGATAATCACATTATGTTCAGATAGAAATGTGCAGCTCATCACCAGCCTCTCACTTGTAGAATAAACGCATTTGTTACCCAGTTTATTGCTGCTGTCTGTAAGGTCTTTTCACTCCTATAGGCTGTTTGAGTAACCAAGCTCCTCGTCATCTCAGTGCTTCCACATCTGGCACTTTGCTCTTGTTGAATAATCATTTAAAAATCTTAATTAGGCTATTGATCATTTGTCATTGGCCTATTTGTGACAACTGATAGGTACAAATCGTTTAGTCTGTGGGTGGCTGCCAGTGCAAAGCAGGCAAATCAGCCATTTGATGAAGAGCATGATGATGTCAGGCAGTCCTGTCAGCCAGTTCAGCCTGTGGTAAGCATTCTGATAGAAAAACAGTCAATCCAAAACTACTACTTTGCTCTGATGTGGTTGAAATAGAAGTAGCTCGCACTGACCAATAGATGTACAAATTTCCGTCTTGTTTGTCACTGCAAAAATGAGGAACCATGTTATGTTTTCATCCATCCATCCATCCATCCATTTTTTTTCTGCCGCTTATCCGAGGTCGGGTCACGGGGGCAGCATCCCAAGGAGGGAAGCCCAGACTTCCCTCTCCCCAGCCACATTCACCAACTCATCTGGGGGGACCCCGAGGCGTTCCCAGGCCAGCTGGTCTTCCCCGGGGTCTCCTCCCACAGGGACTTCCCCGAAACACCTAACCAGATGCCCTAGCCACCTCATCTGGCTCCTCTCGATGCGGAGGAGCAGCGGCTCTACTCTGAGTCTCTCCC
>JBAMIG010000016.1:6812507-6834193 GCA_037177335.1 Kiunga ballochi | reverse complement strand
TGAGGATGGGGACATAGAGCGACCGGTAAATTGAGAGCTTTGCCTTTCGGCTCAGCTCCTTCTTCACCACGACAGATGTAGTGTCCGCATTACTGCAGAAGCCGCACCGATCCGCCTGTCAATCTCACGCTCCATTCCCCCCCACTCATGAGCAAGACCCTGAGATACTTAAACTCCTCCACTTGGGGAAGGATCCTATCCCCCACTCTTAGAGGGCACTCTACCCTCTTCCAGTTGTTATGTTTTCACTCAGAAAATACTCTTGAAGCAGCTAAATGGGGGAAAAATGCCTTGACTTGCATCAATAAATATTTTATAATCAAATTGCAGCTATCTAGATCAAACTTTAACACGCAGGAAGATTCTCACACTCGTAAAGATTCTTATTTTATTATCAAACTTTTTGTTCAATTTTCTTTTTTGTGATTAGCTAAGGCTTTGCCTGACCACTCTTGTCTTTGTTCATAAAAACACACCTTATAAGATCAGTTGTAGCCTTAAACCAAGTAAAAGATTAGTTACAATACTAATGGCAATACACACTGAAATCTGAACAGTTACAATGCATGCACCCAACTCGTTGACAAAAGCAAAGAGAATCCTGACAGGAACTGGCAGAATAGGAAGAGAAAAACAGATAAAGCTGACAGAGAATGAGGAAGAAGACAAGAAAAGGTCAAAGGGGCAGAGTGAGTAGAAAAAAGAGGAAGCAGGGAGATCATATTTTACAGCCGATGGCAAACGTGTGGTCTGGCAGGCGTAGCAGGAATTATTTTATTAGAGTTCCTTTTACAAGGGACTGTCCCAAGAAAGAGAAAAAAAGTTTTTTAAAAAAACAGGTTAAGACGAGGCCACTCTCCTTTCACAAGCTTATGGCTTCCTAACGACTAAATAAGTAAGATTTTGTCTGTAAAAATACTGAAAAACCTTCTCATTTCTTGCTCTAGATAGAAGAAACCAATCGCTCGTCCCCATTTACAATGTCTTTGTCAAGCTATTCTCCTTTCTAACTTGCTGAATCGCCTTCTGTGCACTGTGTAGATCCTCACCACCCGGGTTCTTTAATCAATCATATGTGACTCCCCAAAATTAGCGAACAGCACAGCATTTATATCGTCAAAATGTCGTCAAAAGAGCTGCAGCTTTGGAAGCTAGTAAAAGAAGTAGACCAGAAATAGTGTCAGCAAAACCTGATAACCCTCGGCATCCTTCCAAATTTAGAAGGGCTGCAAAACTAATATTGCAATTTTTACCGAACCTGTAATACATATTGAGATGTGACTAAATGAGGCAGAGGCCCTTGATTCCCCTTCACAGCTCCATCTCCTCATCACCTGCACCCGTCCAGGTGTGGCTATATAAATCCAGGTGTGGCTATATAAAGCCAGACCGAGGACACAGAAAGAGCTTCCACCTGCTGCAGTATTATTTTTGTGAGTTTGTTAATAAATTCAAATATTCTTTCTTTTAAAAAAAACACTATGCTCTGGTCTCTGTTCTGCGCCCAATTACTTTTATTTACAGTTACAGTACCAACCTCGGACCACCACCATCTATGGCATGTAACAATGTCCTTTTTGTGGGCCAAATAAGTTGTATTGGTGTATTACCGGTAGTCGCCTTTCCAAAACTGACAACAGTCCTCAATAGTCTTCAACTGGTGATGTTAAAGTAATATCACCCATTAAAGTAATATCACCAGTTATGACAAGATTCTTTTCTTAATTGGTTAAATTTTTTCATTTGCAAGGCTGAGTCCTGTTTTTCTTAAGAAACAGGATTTTAAGAAGTGTTAATACAAGTACTCCCATGTAAATAAGTTAATACTAATACTAAAAAAGTCAACTAGAAACCACCGACAAAAAAAACCCTTAATTTTTATTCGTTTGGAAATCTTCACATTAGACAACAGAAGCAGGAAAAGTGGATGAAAAGTTGTTGAGAAATGTGACATCAATAACTAAATATTATTATATAATATACACTTCATGTATAAATATTACTTTGCCCTCAAATGTAACAACACACTCTCTATTTCCTATCAATAATCTGCTCACGGTTTTAAAAAAAAGCAGATCAGGGAGTAAATGACATTTTGCAAATGTAAACATGAATCCAGAAATGCCCAAATAGTAATATAAGGGCTGAACTTTATCTAAGAGCATGTTTATTTTTATTGAGAGATATTTCTTTTATATATAATCATTCAAGCAGAGGTTTTCACTGGTTCTAATGCCTGTTTGGTTTGCTTAGGGATTACTCTAAACCATTTAGTGAAATGGTCTGTGATCACTGCTCTGAGACTGTCTTTTCATCCCAAAGCTGGCTGCCAATTACAGCAGAGAAACTGGTTTCTATCACCTCCTTTCACCTGCCGCCTAAGCTTAACTTTGGCCTTTGATGTAGATCATAGCCCTTTCATTTTCCAAGTAAAACGAATTGATTTTCCAACTTCCCTAAATAATACATTATTGTTGTCTATATTTATAAGATAAAGTTCTATCTGAGAGTTTAGAGACCCTGCTATGACAGGCAGGTAACTTTAACTACATGCCACAATAAAAGAACCACAAATAAGCTCGGTTGTACCTGCTGTACCATTTTCCCTGTTACATTATATAATTGCAGAACAAAAATGCACTTATAAAAATAAAACCTGGTATCAGTAACGACTCAGTCTCACCCACTAACTCTGGCAGTATGACCTTCAAGCCCGGCTGTTGTTATTTTCCATAGAGGTCAGCAGCTAAGAATGTGAAGCATGCAGCGCCCGAAACATGCCTTTCTCTTCCCAACAACCCTCACCATCTTTGTGTCAGTACATACATATATGGTCAGTATTTCTAAGAGTATTAATCATTGAAGACTCCCAATAAAACATACGGTAGGAGAGCTATTTTGATCTGTTTTTCCTGCAGGATATCTTGGGGTCGCAGGTTGATTTAAAAAAAAAATAAACCATAAAAGAAACAAACAAGTTCTGCTAGTCTAGTGCTAATTCTTTCAGGTATTTACTTTGTTGGACTATGCTAATAATAAACTAAGGAATACTGTTAGAAGGGATCCTAAACACATCCCTTATGATTGTTATCAACAAAATAGTATTGTTAGTGACTTACATGTCATTAGCTTCATGCTATGCTTTCAAAACATTGCTACTTTGGCGCTGCAGCATCATTAACATGCATTTATCATTACATCACTACAATAGCAGTAATGTAAAAGCTGTCTTGACATGTAAAGATCAATGTAATAACTGATGTCATAACTTCCACTAGCAGCTAACATGAAACAAAATAAACAGTGCTGCTTAAATGTTATTTATCTGCAGTTTCTGAAATGCTCAACAATAGATTAGTGTTGTCAAGGAGTAAAATAATCTCATAGGGGCCCTTTCTTATTTTTTTTTCATGAAAAAGAATTATTACCAGGAAGATGCATATGAAAAAAATTGAATTGGTAACATAATCTATGTTACTTCTATCCAAACCTAATAATTCTGCATTGTTTGGGAAATCAAATTAGGATGTCTTCACTGTTTGGTAAACAATATTTAGTTTATCTCTTACTAAACAAGGACATAATGGATAACTATTAATGACAAACTTCTGCTACAACCACGCACATCTTAATGCAAACAAGTTCAGCATGTTACAAAAAAAGATCAGCTCATTTCTTAGACTTAGAGGAGTGTTAAGTCTAGACTTAGACTTAGCACCTCTTTGGGATGACTCCCTCCGGGAAATGAGCTATTCTTTCATTTCTGTTCTCAGGTTTCTGCATTCAAACAAAAAAGAAAAGGCTCTGGTCTGCACCCTGCACATAATTAGCTTAAAAACAACCTTATACAAATATTATTATTTATACTATGTAATTGTCTGACAAAAACTAACCTGAAATGCAAAAAGAGTGTGAAATAATCAATCTTTCTTAACAATAATTTCCATCCATCCATTTTCTACCGCTTAGTCCCCAACGAGGTTGCAGGGGGGTTGGAGCCTATCCCAGCTGTCCTTAACAATAATTTCAAAAATAAAATAAAACCAGCGCTGCCAATCAAATTCACTAAATTAACTTCATCAGTAAAGCGTGTGTACCTCTATAAAAAGGGTTTTTGCAGCTCAATTGTCAGGAAAACTGAGGTGTGGTCAAAGAGGAAAGATGCCATAAAGAATCTTAGAAAAGGCATTTTTTAAACTATTTGCAATCCATTACTCTACAGACACAAGGATTATTAAGCACTGATGTCAAGTATGATGATGGAGGAGTGATGATTGGGGCCGTCACACCACCAGGCAACTTCAAGTTAATAATTCAACCATAAACTCCTGTATACCAAAGTATCATAGAGTACAATATGAGTAGGATCTGCATAAGAGGGTTAACTTGCTCAAATTGCATAACGCACAGCATGATGATCGCACACACTGCAGCAAAACAAAAGCAGGTGAGAAAATAAAAGAATCAAGGTGGCCCAATCAAGCATCAGACCTCAACCTGACAGAAATGCAGCAGTTGGACTTTAAGAGAGCTGTCCACAAACAAGCAGCAAAAACTCAATGACCTAAAGGCGTAGTGTTTCTTCAGGTCACTTAGTTTTCAACTGAGTGGTCCAAAATTCCTCCACAGCGATGTGAGAAACTGATAATCACCCACAGAAAGCAATTCTTTCACCCTATTCCTGCTAAAGGTGGTTTAACAAGCCACAGACTGACTTTTTAAACAGCCTCTTTATAACTTCTACGTTTTTGTTGTATACATTTTAGGCAATGGAGCATGACGTGTGTGGGATTTTATTTTATTTTCTTGTTTTTGTTGATGCTTTCTTTATTTTTAAATCTAATTTTAAGACCTGAAAAGAACTGGATACTTAACTTCTTATTTATGGAGAAGTAAAATCGTGGAACGGGAGCAGGGTATGTTCTTTTTTACATGACTGAACATCATGTCCTTCAGGCTCCTGGTCTTACTCACACGTAGTTGAACAGCACATGATACAGTGACAGCTCCAACTACAATCAATGACAATTGGAATCAATATTTTTCTTTTAAAAAATGCTGCTACGCTGATTGGCTCCTGCAGGAAGCCTTAATGACATAAAATATACCTCTGTACAAAACACGGGTGTGAAATAACTTCAACTTCCTACAATGCAAACTATACAATGATGAAATCCTCAGAGTCAGGTGATGTCCCACAAACACCCCAGGCTTAGTATGTTGCACACAAAAAGATCAGAATTTGAGTAAAGGTATCACAGAGCAATGGTTTTCTTCTCAGGTTTAGCCAAAGGAAACTGGCAAAGGAAAATCCTATCAGCTCTGAAGTGAAGACATCACAGTGTCTGGTGGCTTCCTGTGTGTGGCAGTGTGTGCAAGTATGTGAGAGTGGCTGTGTTTATTTCAGGACATGTGAGATGTCTGAAGAAATGATCAAGACAGAACAAGACATACCCTGAGAGAAGTAGAGCAGCTGGGTCTGCACATACACATTTCCTAAGAGATAGAAGACAGGAAAATATACAGTACTGCTACAGCACAGTGCAGTTTACCAAAGTCCATTACTCAAGTTGGGCATGTACATATAAATAACTTAATTGATCCAAGTAAACGCCACCACAACCAACCAACCCACCTCAGCTGTTTGGCAATAACTTACCCTTTTCCATGCATGTCTGCTTGTTCCCAGTCCTTCATTCCCGCAAGCAAGTTTGTTCCTCAGATTTGTTATTTCTCAAGATGGAGGCAAAAGCTCTTCAAACACAATTCCTCTGCTCTGAGTTTTTGTTTTGAGTCTACCATGTCCAGTTCTGCCTCACTCCTGCTGGTTACTGTATGAGCTGCTAACATGACAACACTGATAAACAAACAGTAGGCATGAGATAAACCGGTGAGAGCTGATACACACAGGTGCATGCAGACTCCTAGAGAATACAGAGAGAGACATAGCTCAGAGGAGCACAGTATGAAACGGCTCCTTTGCCAGTGGTTTCCCTTCTGTGGGACTCCAACCTTACTCCACCTACCCCCTCCTCTCTGCACCAACCCTCCCTTTCTCCCAAACTGCTCAAAGACAAAACAGACTGACTGAGAAGTTGCTGTTTCTTCAAGTTTTTTTTTTCTGTGAACAGTCTGAAGTACAGTATCGAGCTGCTGTCAATGCTTGCATAACATGCTGAACTTATGCCTAACAAACTTGTTGTGGAGTAACAATGTGATACGTTCTTTCATCCGCACTATGTAGATAGAGTTTCAATAGCAGTGATACAATAGCACCCCTTGCTTGACACAATCACCGGTAACACTGCAATCCCTTGATCTTTGCATCCATGCAACAAAGTGGAAAAGAAAAGAAAGCACAAGTGCTTTGGGTGTTTACTTTTACGTTATCAGGCTGTAACAAATTATCCAAACAAGGTTTTATTCCCCTAAATCTTATTTACGCCGAGCCATTTAAGAAAGCGTACTTTTCTTGAAGTCCAGATGCAGTACTATTCCAAATAAGGTTTGCAATCATTTATCATCCTTAAACAAAAATAATATAATAATCATAGTGGTTAAAGTGCATGTTTAAAAGTCTGATTTAAAAACGTATTATGCTGACATTTCAGGGTCATATGATAAAAATATAAGTTATAAATCACATCAAATGGCTTCACATAAGTCTTGCTGCAGAGCTTCACTTTTATGAACAATAAACATCTATCATATACTTTGATATATTTATATCAAAGTAGAAAAGAAGACATTTACCATATGTCTTTGTTAACATTAATTTATCTTAAGGAAGTGTAAACCTAAAAAGGCAAAGTCACTTAATATTCAGTAAATGTTTTGCTCATAAGTGGCGTCTCTACCTGTGTCCCTAACAAACCCAAGTGTGGTTTATTCCTGTGTCCTTGTTCTTGTACTCTGAAGGCACTTAAGCCTCAATAATATGTAGAGGCCTCACTAACTCGTGACAGCTGTGTCCAACCTTATTACTGGTCAGAAGTAGGCCTGCTGTTCTACGGCTAAAAGTATATCTGGGATTATCAACACCTAAAATGAGGTTTAAAGCATATCCAAAGATATTTACATTATAGTAATTGATAAGGAGAAAATGTTTTAAATGAACAAAAACACTAATATTTAAACAAAACCATATCAAACCAAGTTAAAAATACATAACAACCAAATATGAATATTTGTCCCACATGGTAACGCAGCTTTGGTTTAATAAAAAAATTGATGATAAATCTAAACTTAGATTGTCGTTATGAGTCAATGACATCCATTCATTATCTACCACTTATTCCCTGATTGGGGTCGAGGGGGGAGAGGGGGGGTGGGCTGGAGCCAATCCCAGCAGACATTTTACGAGAGGCGGGGTACACCCTGGACAGGTCGCCAGTCCATCACAGGGCCAACACACACAAACGACCATGCACACTCACACTCACTCCTATGGGCCATTTAGTTTCCAATCAGCCTATCCCAAAGGTGTGGGAGGAAGTCGGAGTACCCGGAGAGAACACGCTAACACAACATGCAAACTCCACACAGAAAGGTCGCTGTTCAGACCTCCACTTTGCTAAATCACCAAATATATTTTCTCTACACATGTTGTCTTTGTGTAAATTATTTTGAAATAGTTTTTACTCCTTTTCTGTGACAGCACCGAAGCAACTCAACTGTTTATTTTGACTTTTTTTGTGTTCAGTAAACCCATTGCAGTGGCATAATCCTAATAAAGCAACGCCATGCTTCAGATCACATTACTATGACTTCATATTCTTACAGATTAATCTAAGTCAGAAATTCAGATAAATACGTATGAAACATAAAAGACTTTTGCTCCTTAAAATAAACACCACAGAGTCTCATCGCATCTCCTGATGTGCAGAGGTTGCTGTATTTAAGTCATACCCTCTACATAGTTGTTCAGGTTTTAGTCATTTTAGTATCCACAAGTCCTGGCTGATGTTTTCACCAGTATCAACATTTTAAATGTTCAGACATGTTAAATTGAAGTTAAACCTATTTTTTTTACAGACTGCTATGCCTGTTCAATAGCATGCATAGCAAACCCCAAATGGATCCAATGAGGAAAACATCTGTTTCCAAAACTTGTCAAGAGACCAGAAACACTTTGGATGGAGGCCTATAGTCATATTCATTTACATGTAAGCAAGGATGAATAATAAAGTTTTCATTTATTTAATTATGTTCAAACATAATTTTTTAACATTCGCTTTCATCACTCTTTAGGGGAAACTTACAACTTATGTGTTGTACTCTAATGATGAATGTCAGTCCAATTCATTATATTTAAACTTCCTTATTCAATAACAATCTTTATAAATTACCTTGAAAAGCAAGCAAAAACATATTCCATATCATTTTCCTAAGTGATATAAATATTCCTTTTAACAAATAATTCTATAGTTTCTTGCATTTAGCAAGAGATAGAGGTTATTATTGGCTGAGATGAGAGGGCAGACAGCATTTCATTTGATGTAAAACAAATAAACTATAATCTATATTACAAAAGCATCTCTACTTTTTATATCTTCCACTACCTTGGACAGGAGCAGCTGTGGGTGCACCATTTTTTTTTTAAATCTTATAGTTATTACAAAATATAGACATACTTTCTGCTCATATTTTAGATAGAAATAGGTCATTTTGCCACTAAAATTAGCACCAAAACAAGCCTATGCATAAAATTTTCTTTGGTTAAAGGAAAATGTCATTCAGTTTGTGACTTTCTTCCAAACAACTGTGCCATATACAGTAACACAGCCACAATAATGACCACATAGGGAGAAAAAATAAGTCTAAAAGGACTAAACTATCTATGGTGATGCATAGGTTAATGTGTTCCTCTGGATCTCAAAGAAAGAAATCCAGATGTAGCCAAAAATTAGTAGCACCAGTATTATATAATCACACCGCAGAGACAGATCTCTGTAATATCCAACACCTTAGTCAAACTGGAAGAAAAGTTTAATGCAACAGACCATCAGTGGGTGGGACGAGCTCAATAATCTAAAACAAATTGTCAAAACAGTACTAGTTATTTTATTGTTTATATGGGTGAAAATGTTCTTATTGTTACAGACTGGGATATATTACTTAGAATTGCTCATGTTAAGATTTCCTTACCTTACTCAGAACACAATTTCAGCTCAAAAAAGACGGAAAAAAATAATTTTGTTATTGATGCAGAGACATTTACAGAGTGTCATTGAACACATCCGAGCATCAATCAATGCGTGCGATGATGCGTCTGGTTTAAAATGTTTGATTGGCTGATAATAAACGTGGTGTGGGTGGCTCTGCTTGTGTTTTCACTGAGAAAAAGCCTGAACGACTGATGTTAGTTTTCCGGGAAATAAAAGCTCACAACTAAAATCAATTAAAGCCAACTGTGTCTCTAATATTCACGCAATATTAATCAAACTAATTAAAAATATAGAGGCCAGACAATAGAAAGTATGACGATTGCAGAGCTCTTTCAATGTCTCAAAGGAGCATTGCTTCTGATACTAGTAAACAGCGCCATCTAGTGTTTATCTGCCCATTTCTGCACTTGCAACCCAATGTACTCATCAGTAGGTGTGCATAACAGATCAAACATCTATTTAATGTTAAATCTTGTATAGGTACAGTTATAATATATGGTTTCACATGTTTTTACCTGACCTTTATCTTACTTGCTAATATTGAGGATGTTATTTGGTTGTACTTGAGGTAAAAAAAAAAAAAGTAAATAAGCACAATATTTAGTTTAAGTCTCTACTTTTAACACTAAAGGTGAAAGTCTGCAAATATATTAGTTATACGTTAGCTTGCAATTAGCATAGACGATAATTTAGCTGAATACTTTAGTTTAAAACATTCAACGTATTTTGTTATTGCACCTTTTAACTTTTTTTTTTTTTTCGTTTTGCGCCTAAAAGCTTACTTTTATTTCCAGAAGTCACGTGTTCGTCTTTAACTGACCTCTCCCGGCACACTAGTAACTTCATAACTGCAGTCATTGATAGAAACAGCAAACTTTGAATATGCAACCGTACCTTTAAGATGTTAATAATGTATAGGCCTATTTTGTCTCACCTGACAAGCAGAAACAGCCTCTTAAAACTAGCTTAGCTGGTAACAGTTGCCCCAGTGGCTGACATGCGGTGAAGAGTAAATCTTACTCAGTTAGACATCTAAGAAAGCAAGTTTATAACCAAATAAATAATTAAATAACGCACTTGGTAGACATGTATGCATATGAACGTTTCAGAAACTGAAAAGTGAAGATTGGTTTTACATTACACGGATTTATGTAAATTATTCATGGCCGCGTTCCATTTATGAAAAAGGCTCCGTTCAGCGCGAGCAATAGCGCAATAGTAAAGCTTTGTTACTAAATGGAACTGGGCCAATATTCTGTCACAGAAATGCCTACATGGACGCTGAAGTAAATACAAATTTCAGACCAACTTAATGTCCCATATTGCAGGAATGGGCTCTGTAATTGGTTGATGTGGTTCAGATGTTTATTCATAGGACTGCTGACCAAAAACAAGAAAGAAAAACTTTGCTGCAGCTTTAAACAGATTTACAGAATGGAGAGTATTTGTTCAATCAAGGAAACACAAACAAGAGTTAAATGCAAAGGCTTTTGTAGTTCTATGATCTGGTTTAATCCATTTTATGGCATCAATGGTTTTTCAGTCATACAGAAAATACCTGGAAGCATGGAGTACTTAAATCTGACATTTAAAGAAAAAAGTAATACACCAAATATTTGCATTTGAAAAGCAGTGTGGTTATGAGCCTTTACAGAGTATCAGGGTCATAATAAGCAAGCAAGATTTTTTTAGTCAAGCAGATATAAATAGCAACAACATAATTTTGTAGATCATTATATTCATTTTCTCTCATCTTGGTTGCCTCCAGATTAAATACCGTGGACTGTGATTTAGAAGATGGTTAACATATTCATGTGGACACATACGTGTTATGGTTGAACAAAATGATATGACACAGGAATATAATAAGTACGATAAACTATCCACCTCAGCACCAGAAACAATGAAGATCAGTGCTCCCCCATCTGATTGTCAACCATTCTTTTGTGCTTTTTCCACAAGGGGTTTTTTGCTACAAGTTAAATAATCATTTCTGACACATGGAAAGAATGATTCTGTTTTACAAGTTTTTCTTGACTAATTCTTGTCACAGTGTGTGAAAAGGCAGCAGATCACAGTCTTAACTACCACCCCCAAACCTGAACAGAGGCCACAGACAGAGCTTCCCTGATTTGTCACATCCCTCAGGACATACCCAAATATTCTGTAGCACCTCCAGAATATGGGTGAAGGAGTTCAAAGAATGGCAGGGAACAAAGTGACAACCAAGCTGTCGCTCATATTTTGCTATGATCACTAAACAAACTGTTTATTTTCTTCCTGAGCAGCACGTCCAAATAAATTTGCCTTCATTTAGTTTAGCTTTTTCTCTGCGTTTTCATTTTGCATCATGTCTGACAGAAGTCCTTTTCTTAGTTCTTTTGGTCATTGGGCAGGAAATCTAACAATGTAGGAATAAATACTTTTCAGCAGTTCAGGCTAAAAAAAACAAATGAGCAAAAAACAATAAGATCAAAGTTGCATCCTTCAGTCTTGTATTAGCATTTCCCTCCAGTTGAAACTATGATTAGGTCCATGTGTCAGAGGCAGGATGGGTGGGTCAACCAGCTGCCACACCCCAGTGTCTCCCATTTCCTCACAAGCACAAAATCCCAAGTAAGGAATCTGAAAGAAAAGTGGGGAGGTGGGATACGTTTGCAGACAAAGATGAGTAAGCATATGTACAAGCACAAGGGTTTTAGAGCTTAAACAGAAAACTGACCTTTCGGACAACTTGGACAAAGTCCTTGGAGTTTTGGGGGCTGAGGCCTTGGATCTGGCGAGTGCAAGCCTCCAGGGAGGAAGCATGGGCCACAATCAGGACCGTGTTTCCTGTGTGAAAGAGGTAGAGAACTTTAAAAAAGAAGACATTCCTTACATACCATAAGTGTAGTTCAACGTTTGGACTCAGCTGTTACAGACGCTGTGTTCAGGCTAGTTACATTTACTCTGTACTGAGATAGGGACTAAATATTTTTTAATAATTCCTTTATAAAACTACAACAACACACAATCCTTTGTGTAAATTTATCCAACATTTTAATGTCTCCTCCATTTTAGGAAAAGTCACATGAAAACTTCCTATCTTGGAAGAGGTTAATGGTGAGTTTGGTATTAAACTGCACATATGTTATGTAATGTATGATGAAACTTTACCCAGATTTTTGCACTCTGTCAGGATTTCTCGGGTCACTTGGAAGCTCCTGCTAATGTAGGTGTCATAGGACTCCGACACTGCTAGCTTACTTATAGGAATATGAGGTCTGGAGACAAATTGATAGTAAGAGGAGATGCAATTATATTATAATATCACTAGTTTCAATTAAAATGCTCTTTGGTCAAAGCTCTCTACCTGTATGTTGTGTCCACACTCAGGTTAGCAGCAGTCAGCTCAGTCACGGGGATCCAACTGGGTAAACTTGTGCCTGAAACCCACTTGGTCCATTCAAACAAACCAGGCTCCACTCTGATTTTTATCTTTCCCTCCTGCTGGAGACCTGACAGAATTCAGTACAAAATAAGAGAAGGCAGAATTTCTCAGGAACATCTATACAGCTACTAAAACAGAAAACATGGATTCATTGAGGTTATTTTGTTGTTCCATTATTCCCATTACAACTTAAAATACCAGGAAAAAATTGACCATCTGTATTGCAAATAAAAGAAATAAAGGTGTTATTTTTCCCTCTCATTGTCCTTTTTAGTCTAATATGTTTCCTAATGAAGTCTTCTGATACCAGTTAGGTTGTAATCCCAACAACATCAAGGTTAAACCAAAGTTACCCTATTAGAATAATCAAAATAAAACTGATCAGATGCTTCCTGCATTAAAGATTATTGAGGTTAATGAAGATGAGGTTTTACCATGTAAAATGTGATGAGCAGTCTGGATGCAGCGAAGAGATGGAGAGCAGTAAACAAAGTCTATCATCGTGTTGCTTTCCAACAGGGCTTCACCTGAGGGCCCAAAATACAGTGATACCATTGGCCCGCTGTGTAATCTTTATTCCTTTCAGATAACATAATCCCTAAATTATTTAACCATCCTTAAAAACAAGAAATTCTTAATCAACTTTGCATTGATGAAAAAAAAAAACATCCACATAGACTACATATGTAAGATACAGACCTACAAGGCGTGCCTGTGTGGATCCAAACACAGTAATGGGACAATCTTTCTCATAGTCTCTGTGGCCACCACCTCTAACTGGTAGGCTGGACGGCATGTTGAGATTAGATCTAATGTAGCGACCTGCACATGAAAGCAGAATCTTACAGAGGAAGGATAATAAAAAAAAAACATATAGAAGCTGGAAAGTCAAATTTTAGCATAATTTTAGCAAATTTTAGCAAAAGGCCAACCTTTGGGATCAAAGCACTGAGTGACCCAATGTTTCCCAAACACCACATCCATCCTTTCACCATGGCGACACACAAACAGTCTCATATTGGACAGGGAGACCTGACCACTTGGCCTTGACACCTAAGATGCATTAAAAATCATGCCGGGTTAAAGACAACTTAAGCTGTTTCTAATCACAAACTCATGTCTTGTCAAATCTGCACAGTAATACTGTAGCTGCAGCTAGAATGTACCTGCATAGGAGGACAGAGGCCAGAAAGGCTGGAAGCATCCATAAAGCTGTCAAGTAAGCTGTCATTCATCAATCCATCGAATAATAACCCACTCACAGTGCTACCAGAGTTAGACGGAGAGGCACAGTTGAGAAAAGAGTGAGACCTGGTAATCAGACAAACATAAAGTTATTCAGATAAATTCATCCATTGGGCTTTAAATAGGACAGTTATAGTCATGGTGTGTACTTGTCTTGAACCCTGTTTTTCCTTCCTTACCCATGGACAACCCATGTGTCAGACTCATCAGCACGTGAAACATAGTTCTCAGGCAGCAGGCCGGACAGCCCCGTGCCCAGCGAAGTGCCGTACACCCAGCCCTCACTGGCAGTGTTCTGCTCCAATGGAGACATGAAGATAAAGTCTCCTTGCATCAGCTCAAGCTCATCGTCATTCTGAGGCACATACGGGTACATGACTTGCAACGTCTATAGGGGGCAGACAGGTAATAGTTATCAATTAATGAGGAGGTCATCTCAGTTGATAAAGACATGGCAGACGAGAGGCCAAATTTGTTTTCAATTCGAAAAAGGCAAAAATTACCTCATGATTAGCAAAGCGAATATCTCTGGACAAGAGCACAGCCAGCCAATCACAGCCTGAAGACACAGCCACATTTTTAGCCAACTTTTCCAAAACTGGTAGGTGACTGGCTTGAAAGTGATATGCCAAAGTGACATGAAGCTGCTTCTTATGGGGCTCAATGTGAACATCTGGATGAATGAAAGAGAGAAACAAAAATGTTCTATATTTAGCAATAAGGCCCCATTCACATTCCACGGACGCTCCATCTGATAGAAGATGTACAAACATCCGTTACTGCGGTAACCGTAAAAAAAAGATTCCTCATACTTTGATAAGTGCAAAAACTTCTGTTTGCAATTGTAGTACAAAAAGATAGTAAAGGGGAAATGATCTAATTCCACAACGCATCATTTTAGCCTATGAGACAAAGAGAAATCAAACCTGCTTTTGATTCAGCTTCAGTGGCAAAATCAGCAGCGAAACTCTTCAGAACCTCCGCCATCTGCTCCTCCACAAAGAGCCCTATGAAGGTGGAGGAGGTGTAAAGTTCCAGTGGGAGCGGCATGGGTATACGACCCTTCCACTTGGTCACAGTGGTCAGGAGAGCATCAGTCAGAGCCTCCACCTTCCCATCAGCACACTAAATAAAATTAAGACAATAAAAACAGTCAACAACACCTGCACTAAAACATCAGCCCATCAACATCTTGCTTATTCTGACAACTTAAAAACCATTTTGTTTTCAGGAGAAAGTGTGGATTAGTTTAGTTTCTATTATTTAAAGTCCTCTAGCACAAAAAAAACAATATATGTAGGACTTTAATGTCACAGGATCCTGACAAAGTACAACATTATGCAAAAGTTTGGCCAAACAAGAGAAGATTGTTTAGCAGTAATAAGCAGTAATTTAGTAATTAACTGGGAATCTACCACGTGCAACTAAACGTACGGTAGATGTTAGCACAACACAAACTGAAAGAGTGAGACTCACCATGAAAAACTGGCATAGGGTGATATGAGGGAAGATGTTGTGTGCTTTGTTCTTGCCACAGGAAAGGCGGGACTCCTTCCAGAAGTGTGTGAGCTGTTGGAGCAGTGGTCCACTGGGTCGCAGGTACAACACATACTCTCGGGGAAGTGGGTCATCCAGAAAAGGATCGTCCAAATGAGAGAAGAGCCTGGAGCGACAAAGGAGATAAAAAGAAGGTAACTAATAGGAAATAGGGGACAAACTGTCCAGCAGAGGGCAGTAATTTGTTTCAGCACAACAACCAAAGTAAGGTCACAACATGTTGACCATTGATAAGACTTTTCCCCAGTTAAGCATTAACGACTATGAAAGAGAAAGTGAAATAAAACGTGTGTGTTAAGCTCACCAGTCACAAGCTGCCTGGACGTTTTTGCCTCCTGTGGAAACTAAAGCTTTTAAGCTGCAAAGAAAACAAGAAAGACAGATCAAAGCACCGTCACAAAATCTATTATTCTCTTCCGGACATGATTATCTCAAGGAGTTTGCAGTGCTTCCACATGACAAGGAACAAAGAAGAAACATGTCAGGGGAGCAGTGAAATTACAATACGTGCACAATTATTGATAACAGAAGTTTGTTATTAAAAACAGGGTGTATGAAACACGACCGAAACTGATTTAAAGCAGACCCACTCTGATGGAAAATATAAACAACTCTGATTTTATCATCAATGAAACCACACTCTCCTACCAGCGCCTACACTCACAGCTTAAATCAGACTCCATTAATATGATGCATAAGGGTTAAGTCTATGATTAAGTTACAACCAGAAGCGCTAGGGGAAACTTCCTGGAACAAGTCAGCTCATATTTATTTTATTTATTTTCTGAGCAGTCACTTGTCATTAAATATAGACCCTCTATAAAATACAAGCACCATGTGTGTATATGTAGAGTGTATACACACACACACACAAACAATTGTCTAATATCCGACTTCTCTTAAAATCCTGTACCTTGTAGGGCTTTGGAAGAAGTTTTTATTTGAAATATATCATCTACCGTACATATAATGGTGACTACGGAGGTTTCTTGCCAACCCCAAGGCGAGCGTATCGGTTCACTTGTGTCTTTTTGGATTTTGTGAGGAAAGCAGATAACATGTAAACAGAACAGAGTCAGCCAGCTGCGATTAAAACCTGAAATCCTCTTGTTGTCAGAGAGACGGCTGACCACTACACAGTCATGTGACCTATATGTCCTAATTGATTGTTCTCAGAGAACGTGAATCGGGTACAGGCAGAATTGTGTGTATAAAAAAGGAATACAGTTTTATACAGGTCCAATATAAAACTACATATAGAAGTAAAATAGCCAGAAAAGCATGTGGTCGACACTATTCAACATCAAATCAGACCCTGAGTTTGAATGTTCTGGATAATAAACAATAAAAAGAAATGTATTATTTTTATGTCTTAGCACACAATGAATTATTTCATATCTGTAACTTTCAATCTTCTTTGAACAAAAAAAAAAGCTGAATGCTGGATTACTCCGGAGTGCCAAAAATCTAATTAATGTCTTTTTATAAAAGTTCTGGTATTGCAGGCGGTCTCTGAAGGGACCTGCTGATTTCTGTAGCTTTTCTCAGCTTTGACAGGTCTAATGCCCACTTTCCATATGCAACTATGATTCACCATTCTCCACTTCTCCTAAACAATCGTATACTTATCCATTGTCTCCACTGTTTTTACCCAGTAAAGCCAAACTAAGCATTGAGACTCCATCTCCTTTCAGCTGAAGTTCTTTGTGCATTATGTGAAACTAAAGCTCAGCCACAAGCCAGTAAATCATCCATTCATTGCATTCACCAAACACAAAACAAAACCCTGTGCTGTCCCATAAGACAGCGCTCTGTTTCACTGTTCTGCAAAATACAAATGTAGCGTAAAGATTGAGACTTTTTAGCCCCTTTTGTACCATTGTAAAACTGCTGCTTGACTTTAGTCATAACATGATGGATATGTCACAGCATCTCTACAAGTAACAATGCAGATCATGTTCGATGTGCTACTGTAGCGACCAAATTCAATGAGCTATTTTTAAATTTGTCCCACTGAGAGGATCCAACATACAGAGAACCCCTAACCCTGGGGCAGAGTGCCCTGACAGATCAAAGGATGTAGGATTGGAGCACCATGCATACAAGATCATGACAGATGGCTTTTGCAGATCTGATACAGTCCAAGCAGAGAAACTCTTGAGAATTTCATCTAAACTGACCTCCTACATTCAGATACAACAGTATATTAAATGACCCAGTTCCTGACATGCAGAAGGCTTAAAAACACAAAGCCATTAGTTGGCAACAATCGACTTATTCTAAGATTCCACCGGGTGCTGCGTAGAGAACAAGAACATGCTTTTTTTTCAGGAAACATCATGGGATTACAAACAGATGTGACTGATGCATCGCAAAAAAAAATCCAATCCAGGCTGGAACATTGGATTGATTGCTTCCTATCTCTTTATGCCAGTAAAGCTCCGTGACATAAAATAATACAAAGGTGTTACACAGTGTGTCACTCAGCAAACTAGTAAATACGACGCAACGGCACTTGAACTTAATTTTTTTCAGGCTTCTGGTGACAGCTACAGAGCTGTATTTTCCTCCTATTTATACTGCAATATGGCACCTAGCAGATAGATAAACCTGCATGTCATCTGATAGCTTCCTATTTTAAAATGCAGTTTTAATACACATTTAGGATAAAGGGATACAGTTGTTCCAACCTTTTAAAGAACAACACATCTGGCAGAGAAGGCCTTAAGATAGACATCCTCTCATGCAATGAAATATTCAAGATCACGTGCATTTTTTAAAACATCCCAAATGTGCTGCTCACGGGAAACACTGTGCAATTTGTTAGATTCCTATTAGTTTGCAGTGCATCAGCATCCGCTATGTATCTACAGCCTAACTAGCAGTTGAAAAGGTGGATCTTGCAGAAGGGTCAGAAACGCAGAGACCCCAAATACCACACAGAACAACTGTCATGACATCCTGTCACTCAGCACAGATATAAATGTAAAGCAGGATGAATCAGTTTCCTGTTAGCTAATATTTTTTGTGTGTTTTAAAGCCATAAAGCATAGATAACAAATAATACCTTTTTTGGAGTGTTTAACTGTCAGTGTATAACCAGTTATATGTAACAAATATATTACAGAACCCTGTTGGAAACCTGTAAAGTTTTGAAAAGTATTAATGCCTCCATTCTAGATGATGTTGTCATCATCTATCATCATCATCATCATCACAAAGTAAGTCAAAGAGTATATAACCCAAAGCATTTCATCTTCAAACTGATAGCAGCTGCTTAAAGGAGGCTTTTAGAAATAAAAATGAGAATCCTGCAAAGTGCATAAAAATAACTAATAGAAGAGGAGACCTAATGTGCCAAATGTATGCAAATATTTCATATGAAGGATTAATATTAAGTATCTGATGCAGAAATAATTGATGATGCTGAATCTAGGTCAGAAATGAGACTGGCAGATGTTTTAAGTACTGGATCTAGAAGGAGGCCTTCTGGTCATTACTGCAAAAACCTTTTACTGAAAAAGACCCTGAGTTCCACTGATTTACATTAAAGTTGTTCAATCATCTTAGGTAAAAAAAAAACAAAAAAAAAACACAAGAGCTCACACACCAAGAGCTAAGGAAGAATATGAATCACACTGTTACTTCAACATGCAATATCTGGACAGAACAATAGTGTGGAGGACTGAGAAAATGCTAAGCGACCACCTTCATCCCAATGAAAAGTAGATTCTACCACTATTTTTATTTCAGTGAATGTTATTGTAGATCGCAGCATCAAGGATGCTAATGCTAATGCTAAGCCGAGTTTGAATTCAATACACCGAAATCCTTCTTGCAGTTTAGCTCAACAGCACATCTTATAGCACACTTAGAAATGATTTCCTTTGATCAATCGAAGCAGCTTATACATGTGCTGCTAGTTACTCCAAACTCATAACTTCCATTTGTACATTTTATTTACGAGACTTTGTTTTGTCAATAAGCTTTAAAGAGATATTATCCAGCTCCCCTCTCTGGTTCAAATATGATTTTTTTTAAAAAGACCAACATAGAAACAACTAAATGCTGAACTCAGTCTCAATGGAGCTGTCCACAATTCAATTAATGGTTCATTCATTCATTTAAATACATTGAATCAATATTCATGTAGTTTGTAGAGCTGAGAAGCTCTAATGAACACATGAGGATATTGTGGTTTTTTTTTTGCCATATCTGTGTATAGGTGTGTGAAGATGTGAAGCGGTGAAGAGAAGCTGTGGTGAGTCAGATAGACACAATGGCAGCTCTTTGGTAATCACACTGTCTCTTTATCTGCAGTTGTATGTTTGGTGTGTGTGTGGAAGCAACCTGGGCTGACTGCAGTAAGGGCTGTGCTTAAACCATTGAAATATGTGCTTGATATCACCAAGCCATGCCCTTGTAGGACAGCAGGGTTGCTACACTATCTTGTCTAAGCTCTTTATTAAATGGCATCTGAGCTTTCAGCTTCATTTTTTTGGCAAACAATCAATAAGGAGTCTTATAAATCTAAAAAAAAGCAAATGACAGGACCAGCTCTCACTGAACTTAATGCATTGTGCCATTTCAGTTGCAAAAAACCTTCCACTCAGATCAAGGATCTGCAGGATGAACAGCTTTTAGCAATTCATTTTGTTGCTCCAAACATTTCCGTACAACTGTTGAAGCAGTGACAAAGAAAAAAAACAGCAAGTTATTTATACACTGCACTTCCTGTTTAAAGATAATTAAAGATTAAAAGATTGGTGAAAATGGATTTGGAAACAGGCTTTCAGTTTCTCACATTTAGCCGTGTTAAAGTCCTGTCTCCACATTTGACCCCACTACAGATCAAATGTTCTGGCTAGCTTTGCATGTTTAGCGTGTTTGGTTTTTCATGCATGTAAACATTCTCTGGACTTGTTTATTACATCTAAGTCAGACCTTTTTCAGGCTGCTCGATAAACTTGATGTGGCAAACGTCAAACTTTTAATGAGGTCACAGTAGCCATGAAAGAAACAAAAAACATGATAAATTAGCACACATGCACGTACACACCAACATATGCACATATGACAACACTTGCAGCTAGATGCTCCCAAAGGCCCCTCCCTGACATAACACGCAAAGCAATATTTCCTGTTTACCAGTCAAAAACAAACATATTTAGATCTATTTACCACAGCAGCATTAAGCAAACAATTTTTACCCAGGACTGAATTGCCCCCAAAGGAGAGCCCACGATTCAACATACTCCGGTCAATCTGTTTTATTGAGCTACGGTCACAACTGTGAGGCAAACATCAAATGCCAACCTATAATAGCAACATTTTCATTTGGTGACACATGAAATAAATGTTTTTATGTAGCAACATTTCAATTGTTCACAGATATTTTTTATAGGAGGAGTACAAATTGGTGCTATAAGCTAGGTTTAGCCGTGGTACTAATGATGGTTGCAAAAATAAATGTACAGGGTATTTTTAAAAATGCCCTGTCATCTTTTAAAAAGTCATTATTTAAAATGTGTAACCAAGTTTATTTAACCAACTAATCAAAGGTTTTGCTAACAGGAAGTGGTAACATCTTGAAGTCTCTTCAGTAGCTAAGGAGGACAACTTGTCACAAGCTGCGTTTCCATCACAGTTTTTTTGTAAAGTTTTCATTGAAAAGTGTTTAGCACATAAGCTAAGTTTAATATGATTTAGGTGAATTACGACAAACGCAATGTTACCACAAAGCATTATTTCAGGGTTTTCTACTTGCTGTGGAAAACTTAGCTACTGCATTTTAAAGCCATTCTCCCTTATTTCCCTTTCTAAAACGCTTTTCTGCATTTCCTGGTCGTATACTCCATATTCTGCCATCCTAACCAGTCACATGACCTACTATGTCATGTCTGGGGACAATAAATACAAAAACTATGTTTCCACTTCCAAATATGAGCCAAACATTTTTATATATACTGATTTAAAGTAAACCTTTTAATTCCTGTTTTCTTTTTTAAGCAATAATAAACCAACAGCTGAAGTTGGACTTTCTTAGTTTACAAACCTGCATGTAAATTGGAAGCTATTGTGTCGTCTTAATGAGCCATTTATGACTCCTATCCCTCATTACATCTGTAAATGAGAACAACTTTAAAAAGAATTTAGCTGTATTATAACAAACAGATGTATAAGACATAAGTCTATTAGCAGTAAGCTAGCTCATGACTAATATATATATATATATATATATATATATATATATATATCCATCTCTACCAAAAAAAGCGCAGAGACCC
>JBAMIG010000016.1:6750992-6810915 GCA_037177335.1 Kiunga ballochi | reverse complement strand
CTAGCTCGTGACTAATATATATATATATATATATATATATATATATATATATCCATTGATAACCAGAAAAGCGCAGAGACTGCAATCCCTCACCAAGTATCGGTGGCTCATTTCCACTCAGTATTTTCCACCCTATGTTACTACATTTGATTTACATGTATACACTATTACATTCCTAGATACAATGACAATAAATCCACAGTGTATTAGATGTTTTGTGGTATTTATGTTAAATTTATTCTTATGCATTGATGGGAATTCTTAAAATCTCCAATATTTTTCCATTCTGGGTTGTAATATTACACCCTGATAATTCACTGTGTATATATGTGTGTGTATATACTGAAAATGGGCGAATGTGTTGGTCCAACAAAGGTCATTATAGCAACATTGACTTTAGGGATTACTAAAAATGTTTTGTTTACTATAAAAACAGAGCTAAACAAGCTATTCAGTCACTTTTAGATGGACTTGTGCCGCATTGTGCTAACTCGTTTCAGTCTCATATGTATAAACTTGTATCGATGTTCCATTTTTGTTTAGGGTGAGTAAATTCACTAGGAAGGCCAGTCCTTGTGCTTTAAACTAATGAACATTTTTTCCAGCTGACAAAGCAGAATTTCAGCGCTGCATCTCCAACAAAGCTAGCTGTGTACACTCGGTGTCATCTCTTTTCACTTCATTATCTCTGAACAAGAAAGAACTCGTCCACAAGGTCAGAGCAAGCCAAAGATTAATACAAGTAAAACTGTCAACCCAGCCTTTATGTCACTGAAGGATGCTGATGATGGCATTAAATGAAACATTGTGTTTACCGAAAGGTTTTAAAGCCTAACATGTAGTTCCCTTATTTAAAAGGGACATTATCACATATCAGTGTAAAAATTAATAATAAATAAAAATGTTTCACCACTATTACTGTAAAGGAGGCACAGTGATGGATCACCTAATTCTCCACAAAATCCCAGGATGTGTCAGACAAGGTGGAGAAAACAAAGATAGTGGTTGGTAGGCACTCAGAAAAACAAGATAGTGGGGTTTAACTCAGATCAGCTCAAATCTGACTTATCAAAAGGTTAACTGAGCAAACTCACTTTTATTATACTAATCTGATCAATACATTAGCAGAATGCAGGTTGTAGCATTCCAGTAATAATTAAAAAACATGTTGATGGCTTAGTGAGTTCACTAAACAACCAGCTAACAAAACAAGTGGCTTGTAAATCAGCTTCAGCCTGTCTCTCTAACATCTCAACAGGCTGCTCTGTAAAGGTCACAAGCCATTTCCGGAAATGAGCAGCTTCCTCTTGGCTGTCTTAAACACAAGCTTGGAGTTTGTTCTTGTTGCATGCATTGGCACCGATCTGTCTCGTGTAGGCAAAAGTCATATCTTCTTATTTTGTACAGACCTCACATAAACTAAAGTGGCTTCTCGTGATGCTTTTTTCGCATGTTATACAACAGTGGCGCTCTGCTTAAAAAAAGGGGTTATGAAACTAATCTAAGTAGAAGAACAATGTGCCACAGTCAGCATTCACACTGGCTTCCTCTTTAACTCAAGAGGTTTTGTATCAGACGGGGTCAAAGAGAAATACAAGCTTGGTGTTTATACATTTATTTCAGCTAGATGCATTACAGCTCTGTAACTATGCTGGCTTTGATGCCTTTGCTCAAAAAGTGCACTGTCTGAGAGAGTAATACTGAGTAAAGTGCAATTATCACTCAAGATAAGGCAACATTTCCTTAAGGTCTGTCATTTGCATGATCAACTGTTCATTAGGTTATGTAACTGCCTTCTTTGTTCGCATACGTGATAAAGGAGCTTCTGAATCCACGTGTGGATGTCTACCATCACTTTTAAACCTTGAAACGCAGCTTTCTAAACTAAATGTCTCATGGAAAATAATGTCATAGTCGAAGTTACACGTGGCTTTCATTTCTCATTAGTCTATGCTGAGCTTGGAGAGAATTCCTTTTGTTGTTGCTGAAAGAAAAGCACAGCTTATTATTGATTTAAAACAAGAAATAGCACAGGCCTACATATGTATATATATATATATATATATATATACATATATATATATATATACATATATCTCAAACTACTTATGAGGTGCAATATTAATTTATATGCTGTTACAGTGTAGAACGGCATTAAAACATCTTTATTCTGTCCTCTATCATTATTGCATTTTGCTTATCAACTTCCTGCTTCATTCACTCACAACTGCTCCATTATTGTTGAGAGCAGCTAAAGAAAAAAAAACCTGTTAGACATGAAAATATATCCTGTACCATATTCAAATGAGACAGGTTTTCATAACCATATCTACATTTGTGGAAGACAGACTCATGCTGCATGCATGGCTAGCATAAAGAACCACAGACATCTGGTGATTTTTGGTGGTGAAGTTTCTTGTAACACAGCCCATCAAAATTAGTCTAAAAAAATTAGCAGTCTCAGTTTAACTTTTCACTGATTTAAAATATCAAAAACTGCTTCTTCTCAAAGTAGCAAATCCTCGGTCAATCAGCACAAAGACTTCACAATGTGATTTTTGTGTTTTTATATACATAAAAAATGCAAACTGCAAGAGTACATGTGTTGCATCAGTCTAATACCACATGCAGAGCCTCACTTATTAGACTGTAGGACAGTTAAAAACCAGCAAAGATCTGCTGGGAACTCCTAAAACTGCAGAGTGAAATCTTGAGGAAAGCAAACTGCAGCAAAGTGTTCATATTTAGCCAGCGATACAAGGAAACACTTCACATGAACAGCAATTTCATTAAATAAGAAAAGATTTCCAGGAGTGGTGGGGATTCCATCCCAGCCAAAACACTGCACCAGTATCTGAGCCTCAGCCTGAGAGTCGGATATACACGAGATACTTTGATCATTCACTGCTGTTATTAGGTGTTGTAGTAAGACTGCACCATCAAATCCTCAGCAACATATTGTTTTTAGAGTGCAGAGCAGCAAACTGCAGAGGTAACCAGATGAAGACGATGTGTGTTCAGCCAGATCGGTTTTCAGTTCTGCTTCCAACCATCAGCACAGCGAGTGAGACCATTGACCATCCAGCTCCTATCTGATTACTTTAGTCAATTACTGGATGAGTCAGCAGACCCCCGCCCCCCCCCAGTTAAAACAGAGAGTCTGTATCTGCGAGTCCGTGTTTATGATTCAGCTTCCCTTCTGCCTGAAAACACACTCATATATAAACAAAAACATTTAATGCTCTAACTCAGGAGCGTCAAACTCGGGTCCTCAAGGGCCGGTATCTAGCAGGTTTTTGTTGTCTCCATGCTCTGACACAGCTGACTGAAATGACTTAATAGGTAGACAAGAAGCAGTTAGATCTATTTGATTTGCATCAGGTGTGTTAGTGCAGGTAAACAGCTAAACCTGCTGGATTCCGGCCCTCGAGGACTGGATCTTGATACCCCTGCTCTAATGTAAATCACTGATAACTGATATTGTTATTAATTGACTTACAACACAAACTGTGGTTCAGTGGCAACATTTTAAAGCAAGCAAACAAATAAGACTAAATAAATAATCACTCAAACTAATATTTTGTTTAATAATACTGTGAGGTTTTCAATTAGTCTGCTGTTTTCTGTAAATCTCAATCATTTCTGCACCTATTGACTGCTATTATTTTCTGCTGCTCATCGGGAGAATACTCTTTATTTGTCCAGGAACTTTGTATTTGTTTATTTTTTTAACTAATTTCAATTAGAATATGACTTGTCTCGCTAAATTATAATTTAGTTTTTTTTTTTTTTATATTACTACTTATTTCAGTCTTACATTTATCTAAGTGACTATTGTAAATGTAACCATTTGCCATGAATAAATTGGAGGACGACTGCAGATGTGATTGTGTCAATGTTATAGATCTTGTTCATATTAAACAAGCATGAACCCCCCTGGATTGATTGCATACATCTTGCAAAGATTACAACTCTTTCTAGACTCGCTTACATTAAACATTGTCACACTTCCACCGCATGTTTTACACATGGAGTCTCAAACAAGTAAAGAAATTCAGAATTTGAGTGTAGCGCTATGAAAATGACTGCCGCCTCAAATAAAGGATCATTATTTCAGATTTTTTTTTAGACTTTGGAGAGTAACACGGCACATCCAAAAAGGTCTTTGTAAATGACAAGGTTGCCAAACCCCTCAGGGTCAATATATTATTTGGGCGCCCACAACAGTCCAACCAAGGAGAAGGAACAATATAAGTTATGTCATTAAGTAGAGTTATTCAAGTGAGAGAAGCCAGCGATAATAATACAGAGTGGTGCAGAAATTAAGATTTAATATATTTCCAACCACTCGGGTATTAAAAAAAGCCAATAATGAAAAAAGTTTACACATACATACATACACATATATGTATGTGTGTGTGTGTAAACATATGCATACACACACACAGAGAGAGAGAACATTAATGGGGCAATACATATTTCCTGTCATTCTGCTTAAAGTATGACTGAAAAGTTTCAAGAGGCAACAAAGAAATGCCCATAAGATTAGTTTTCATTAAAAACTTCTTCATTAGGAGATGAAAAAATTTAACACAAACAATGAAGTCCAAAATTAGAAGATAGCTTAGACCTCCACCACCAATCCATCTACACAGTTTGTAGAGTATTTCTGAGTATTTTAGTTATTATCAGGACCTGGTCCAATGTGGTCCAGATGTCAACAGCGTCCTTAAATTCAGTCTTTTTGGCATATTCACAAATAGAATAAATGTTTAGCAACTCATAAACTGTTTTATAGAATCTACACAGTATGTTGATTATTTCAGTCTAGGTTTGAAGAATATGGGTATTGTAGTTTTAAAAAGAATTGATTTAACGTGACTTGATACCTAATATAAACAGTGGAATCGCCCTTTACACACTGCGCGAATCGGAAGCTAACTTTAGCGTCGCGGAGGACGAAGTAGTAAACATCAGTTGAAATGGGCTCTTCCTTAGAAGACCCTCTCAAGCTTAACAAAAGGTAACAAGCCAGCAGAACAAACTCCACACGCTGCAAAGATGCTCCCATTGAGCAGCTGATGCTAGACTGAAACACACGAAGCTGTAGATAAAACAAACTGCTGATCTAGGGGAGCAAATTTAAAGGATTCTGGTAATCCTGCCTCAGCCTAGTTTCACTAGCATTTGTGTGTGTCTTGGGACAACATCGCAGCCAACTCACGCCCTGGTCTTGGGGAAGCCCATGGACACCAGCACGTCAAGAGTGGACCCGTGTTTGACGGTGTTGGAGCGGCTCTGGCGCTGCCTCCGCGGTGTCACTTTGGCATACAGGTCGTCTTTCGCTGCCATAACTCACAGCTCCATCGGTATGTCAGGTCCACAACTCCTCTGGTGTATTTTCATTTATAAAAGAATTAGAAATTTTAAAAAGGAGGGATGGAAAAAAGGACGCTGTTTAAACCGGAATGACTTGTATACGGAAGCGCGAAAAAAAATCACGAAACCCGGCGAGGAAGCAAACATGTTTTGGGACCAAGTTGGGTCGAACTGCCGCCTCCTGCTCCTAACTGCTCAAACATGAAGTCACAGCCATCGACAAGGGGTTCAGCCATGTGAAGTCATCTATCCCTTCAGCCGTGTCTCCGACCGTGGTGAACAGACCTGGCTCCAGTCTTCCCCGTCACATCCGTTGGACTGGATGAGAAATTACATGTGACGGTATAAATATGATGGCTTGTTTATGAATGGAGTCTGAGTGAGTGGAGGTTTAGCCTGTTAAAAGGTTGCAGCTCACACTGCGCGCGCGACCCCTTCAGTTAAAGGGACAGTGTGCCGTGTGTGAGGACGGGGTTTTTCGGTGTCCTTTGAGACCGAGGAAAACTTTAACTAAAAGTAGCGCTCGCCCTTTCCGATTAATTGTGTTCTTATAATGTATGAGCAACAAAGTAACTCGGTTATTCGTGGCAGTGTGGTTAAATGTCCCGTGTGAGGGCTGGATGGTGGAAAAAGTTAGCCATACCTCTTGTGTGGAGAAAAAAAAAGGATGCCAGTACTTTCCGCATGCGCAATACAGTACCATGAGAGTAACACGCCATCATCAGTTACCATAGCAGCATAGTGACATTACCAGAGCCATTTAATAAGAGTTACGACATAGCTTGAACTCACTGAGTTCCCGTAGCCTTCAAATACTCAACTGTCTGTCCATTTTAATAGGTTCTGGCGGTAAGCAGCACACACATAAACAATTCCCTCCCAATTTCCCCTCAATACTGTTTATTATTACTACAGTATTTAAAAATTTTGTGTCCAAGGCACACTGAGGGACAAATAAAAATCTCAAACGCATACCTATTGTGCCAAATAGCATCCTAAAACATTGTAATAACTTGTTTTTTAGGTAAAATATCTTTTATAATTTACTATTGTCAAATACAACGTGACACTGTGTTACTCATTAAATATTTAGCCTATTAGCAAAATATTTAGAAACTTCATAATTTTTTAGCTCTGCGCCCTCCTCCCTCTCTTTCATGATGAGGTTTTTTCTGTGTAGGATTTCTGTTTGAATGGGTCTCAAAACCAGTCATACTCCTTGATGTCAGCCACAAAGCACAAAAAACCCTCGAATCTCTTTTTTAGGCTCTAAAGGTGTTCGGTTTATAAGCGCACTCCCTGACTGCCTGCAGTGCAGCTGATGTCAGTGGGAACATATCCATGGAGCCATGTTCCAAAGCTTTTTGCCAAAGCTTTAATCTGCCCACACATAAATAGTTATAAATAATAACTGTTTGTTACAATATCACAGGGCACACCTGCACTTGACTCACAGCATACCGTTAGAGTCTATACAGTATCCAGTGGTTCCCTAAGTGATTTATTAAAGCTTTTTTTTTAAATAAATAAAAAACAACTTTAGTTAAAGCAGTACCCATAATGTGTTTTTTTTATTTGACAATAACAACCATTTTAAACTGTTTTTTTTTCTGCATGCCAGCGTGGGAATACCACATCCTGCAGTGTGCCAGAGGTAAGAACCTATTTAAATTTACCTTCACATTATTTTACTACAAAGTCTATATTAATGGCTGTTCAGGATTTAATCACTGACAAACACTCCAGCTGTAAAAAAAATAAGTCCTTGTTTGTCCCCCTCTGATGCCAAATAGAAAATGTAGGATTAAATGTGATCTCAATAAAAAAAATTAAAGAAGTTTAAATAATTTAAAGGACAAGTGCTGCATGCTTTAATAATGACTTGGGAATAATTCTTCACTACATAACATTACATATATATATATATATATATATATATATGTGTGTGTGTGTGTGTGAGAACCAAATACATGTAGTCTTGTTTATTACTATTCAATAAACGTGTGCAAACTGGGTGAGAGGTAATCACACTTAGCGTAAAGCTGCAGAGAGAAAGAGAAGCTTTCTGAGAATGACATGACTGAACATACTGGAGAAGCAACAAATTCATGCTGACAGCAAGTAAAAGATGGAAAAGGTTGTCTGGGAAACTGTAACATTAGGCTGATGAATCCTGTTCTCACACCAGTTTCACCAGGCACTAACATCAGCTGAAAAAATATTTAAATACACATTTTTACAATAAACTAATAACATATACCTGTATCCAGTGAAACTAGGCCATCTCTCCATTAATGTAGCAGTTTCTGAGGCAATGTCTCTTCAAGGATGTATGACTCCAAATAAATTAATCTCATCAATCTCATGGAAGAAACGGAAAATATTATACTGAATAATTTACGACCGGGAATTTAAATTAGGCGTACTAATACAGCCATCGTTAAAGAATTATATAAATTGAACAAAAACTGTTATATGGGAACAAAACTCAGCGAATAGCTGCTATAAATTACTGATAATACAGGCTTTTGTCTACAAGAGACTGGAGTCTGGATCAAGTTTAATTGCTAGCTTGTTAATTTCACAATTAAACTGACCAAATGAAACAGTTGACTTTATTTGTTGCAGAATATTCTGCTAATGCCCCATGGTGCAAATAAATATAACTTCAGTAATTTGGGCTACTAGGAAAAATGTCTACAACACTGAGAACAGGGTTCAATGGTGGAACAACTAAAAGCTCCATGAACCACTTGACTTCAGAAGTGTTGCCACTCTTATTATAGCACTCTGGACTTAGATGTATTGCAGTGTGACTTTTCCCATTGTGTCAACTTGTACTTAAAGTCTAATAATTGTATTTGAAATATGCATTCTGTAAAATTGAGAATATTGGGGTGGTGGTCTTAATACACACCAAGGCATAAATTGAATGTTGACAATGTGTCACGTGTGTGAATGGATTTATTTTAATTTGATTGTGTTGTGGGTGGTAAAAGTGTGTTCATGTTGCTTAAAATGATCCACATTTTAAAAAGCAGAAAAGGCAAATAAGTACATGCATGTTTTTAGAATTCATTTAGTTTTTTTTATTACTTTTTTCTAATATTTCATCCTGGGACAGGGTAATGCACTAAAAATGTGATCACACTCAAACCTATAAGGTGATGCTTAATAATTTGTAGACATAACTTTTGTAGAGTAGTTTTCAATGAGGTGATGAATGTTTTCTGAAGTGAATCAGTGATAAACATTTGGTTTGCTTATCTTGGATTCTTGACCCTTTTTGTGGTAGAAACTACAAGAACTAATTGCATTTGAAAACAGCTAACATTTACTATTTACCATATCACAAAGAAAAAACTAATTTAACACTTTATTGCATACAAAGCAAAATTATAGTCTTTACAAATGTCTACAAAGAGAAAAAAAACATGTATTCAAATTTAAATAAATGCTAATAATCAGTAAAAAGTCATGATATGCATTGTTAGAACCAATTAAATTGCTTTAAGTACAAGACCTGAGTATTTGTACAAAGTGAGGATGAATTAGGCAAATGTAAAGAGTGTGGTATTAGTTATCATTAGCTGTACCAGAACTGGCATACCCTGAAATTTACAACTCAGATAAAAAGACCAGAGAAAATGCAAATGTAACACCAACTAACCTGCAAATAAAAGAATAAAAATCCACCTAAAGCAAGCATTAAAAATGAGCAATTAAAGGAGTTCCATTTATTAAGAAAAAAGTTCATAGTTGTGTGTGTTGGTGGGGGTATTTACAAGAACGAAAAATCTCACTGGAAAATAATCTAAAAGCACACAAAACAACTTTCAGTTACTAAAACAGGGCCAGCAAACTAAATGCATCACTAGTCACAGCTCAACTAAATGCGTACAAAATCGGTCACTTTTCCTCCTCTGGTTTTAAAAGAAATCTATACCTAAAATGTGACTTTTGAGAAACTAAACTCAACAACTCGCATTACTTAAAAACAGCACACATAAACTTGAGGAAAATCTTGCGGAGACGTTAAAACCAGCCGTTGCTTTCCATCTACACCACAAAGGATGACTTCTGTTTGAATTCCCCCTGAGAAGCAAGAACAACACACATCACAATCAGCGTTCACCACACCTTTATCTATACACAAAATGTTCCAGATCAAACCATGAGTAATTAAGTATCTCTTGTAATTTAAAAATAGTCTAGGCCGTGTTGACACCACAATGCTGAGACAGTCAAACGCAATAGTTTCAGACTTTAGAGTGAATAAAGCAGCATAGATCTAATAACAGATTGCAATGCAAGGAGAGTCATATCAGTTTCTGCATACATGGAGCATTTTCAATCAAATGGAACATCCATCCAGCATAAAATACATTGTATTAACACGACACATTGCAAATATGATCTTATTTGCATTGACTGGAAAGAATTTTTAATCTGATTGAGAGCAGAGGCAGAACCTAGCGATAGATGGCATTTATGCATATGAAAATGTGCGCTCATTCACATACACACCAGGGTTTGCATTGTGTCACAAAAAAATGAAAAAATGTTCAGCTTGTTGCCGTCACAACAATGAAAGCAAAAGTCTCCTCGGATTTTTTCTGGATTATCCTTAAGGCCCGGCAACACATGATGATAGACAAATAAAATATATGTAAACATAGCTAACCAGAGTTTTTTTTTTTTTTTTTTTTAGGGACAATGACACCTTTCACACACTGCATAACTCAAAAAGAGATACAACAATGGCAGATCCATGCATCATGTTTTACTGCTGTACATCTTTTTTGAAGTATTGGGTCTCCTGAAGCCAGCATCTGATACAGTATTAATACAATCAGCGAAGATGCATTTAAATACACAAAATAATACATCTAACGTTTCTTCTGTTATGTTGTCTTCTGAGGTGCACACCTGGTTGTGTTATTGTCAAGTTTCACTTTCACTCGCTAGAGGCTGGGCTTTAACACTACATAGTTTCTGATCCCATTTCGGTTTCTTCTTGCACAGGGAGAGTTTTCATTTAGCGGTCGTGTTAAGTGTAATTTTTTCTTCCTTTTTTGCCTCAATTATGCAAATGGTCTAAAATGCAGCATTTTCCATGTGAATGTTATTGTGGAAACAGCCTTAGGAAAGAAAATAACTTACATTTTCATCATCGTCGTCGCCGCCGCCATGGGATGATGGGGGCTGATAGACCACTTTGGGTTTTGGTTTGCTGCAGAGAAAAAACAATAAAACACACTGAGTGACTACGGCTTTAGTTGGTGTAAACAGATAATATAAAATAAACACTTTGTAAAGCTGACTCCACCTCATCACCCCATAAAAAGCACAGGTAAACAGGGAAGCCCCATTACCCGTGACCCCACCATAATTTTGGTGATTTCCTTCCTTAAACTGACATTTTAGCTCTGTCTTCATTTCACTTTGAGGGATTTTTTTTGGCACAAAAAACGAGCCAGGAGGTTATAAACTGAACATCAGATTTGACTTGCAACTTCAAGTTAAATTTGCCTTGAACTGCGTAATAAGTGTGTGCATCAAAAAGAAAATGTTCTTACCTTCCACTCTTCCCTGTAATAGAAAGAAAAAAACAGAAAATTAAAATAATTTGTATGCATTGTTCAAAAACACGCATACACAATACATCACAACTAAGTTGTATTGAATAGTTTTCTCCTCCCACATTGTTATAGATTAATTACAGCATCATAAACTAGTTAAAAAAAAAAGAAAACACACTTCCCTCCATCCCGCACATATTGTTGCTGCATGGGTTTGTGCAAATTAAGAATTTCTTTTTTGTCCCAACTTGAGAAATAATAGCAATCACAGGAAATTATATGATGAATGCAGAAGACTTACCGGGCAGAAAACCACGTTTTTTGGCATACCAAACAGCAACCACCAGAAGAGCAACTAGCAGCAGAGCCACTATTACCCCGGCAACAATTCCTCCAGTGTTTACATTTTCTTAAAAGAAAAACATAATATCTTTTGCATTTTCAAAGTTTTAGATTTATCTAAAAAAACCTTTAACTTATAAACAGCTCAAGCTAAATACAGAATAAACAACGGGCACTTACGGACTTCCATCTTCATACTTCCACATTTTTGAGAAGGACCGGCACTGTTGGAGACCTCACAGTAGTACTGACCCGAGTCAGCCAAAGAAATGCTGGGAAACTCCTGCAGTAACACACATGGACAGTTTAAACTAAGGACGAGGAAATGACAGCTGCAGCGAAAGATGCACAAAGTAATTAGACAGAACTGACCAGGTTGCCTGTTGCAGAGTCTAGCCTGTAGGTGGAATTTTTGAAAGCAGCAATCTTACTGGGCTCCAAGGGCAGAAGAACGCCATCTTTGTACCACTTGTATGTTGGAGGAGGCGAAGCCTCGGCATCAGTGCAGGACAGAACGGTTTTTGTGCCCGTCGTCACCGAAGGGGGGATCATACATAAGGGCACAGATGGGGGCACTGCAGGACAGAGTGTAAAGTTTTTATTTCTACACTTGCTCTGATTCTCAACTATATAAACAAAAGACAAAAAATTACCCCAGTATTTTGTTTTACATAAAGATGTAGTTTCAGAAAGAGCTTAAAAGGCTTCCTACCAAGAACCGTCAGCTTCACTGTGACTGAACCAAAATGGCTTTTGGCGCTGGACACTTCACAGGTGTATTGTCCTGTATCTGCACGAGTCACTGTTGAAAATCTCAAATTAGATCCTCCGTATAGCGTTGCTCGGCTCTGATACGACTCTGTGGAAGAGTTTGGATATTAGACAACAGATAGAAAATGGACAAACCTTTCCTGTTATTTTCAATGCAACAGATTTGATTCTGTTGCAATCAAACATTTTCATATCAGGAGGTGAATATCAAATCTGTACAGTGCATTTATTAAAGAACACGTCAGTAAAATTAAGTCATTCCTTTAATTAAAATTTAGTTGACATTTTTAAATCCAAAGAGAAGAAGAATATTCGGCTTACCTGTTAGTTTCCCATCAAACACAACTAGAGACTGTGAACCTTTCCTGTCCCTGAATTTCCACTCAACTCTGGCATCAGAACCAAAGTCTGCTGAATACGAGCAAGTCAGGTCCGCCCCTGAAATTACAGGTTAAACAATTATGACCTGATTTACCTTGCAATAAACACTGTTAATAAAAAAAAACAAAAAACAAAAAAACAAAAGCACACACAAACACAGCACTGAGCAGATAGTATACCAGCTCATTTGCATGGCTGACACTGATTTACCTCTGTGATCAAGTCTACAAGACAGAAATGTTTATATAATCCAAATCTTTAAACTTTTAAGGCAGTTAAATTTCACAAGCAGACTTTATTGAATTGCAAAGTATTAAATTGTCCGTTACGTTGCGACTGTCTGAATAATCTGTGCTCTTTATGTATACGACGTGTTTTTAGGCATCTCTAAACATCTCAGAGCAGTGATTTCTGATTTTCTCCTTACGTGTTTTTCTCCCTCATCAACTGAAAGGGTGCGTCTCAGTCATCCTGATCCTGCACTGTTAAATGTTTGTTTTTGTGTCATCTGGATCAGGCCACACTGGAACTAAATTATGTTGAGCTGGAGTCTTGGGAAAATGTCAATAATGCAATTCAGCTAGTTCCAGTTCATAACCAGCATGATTAGCTTTATAAGAGATGACCCTTATTGATTACATTAAAAATGTATTCCAGGTTGGGATGTCCTCCTGTTTTCTAGCAGGGATTGAGATTGTGAAGGTTTACACAGGGCATGGTTAAATTACCATGATATATTCTCCTTTATAGGAGAGAATAGCAAAGTACATGTAAGGCAGCACTTTGAAACAGACAATGTCAAACTGCAAAGTATACAGCTAGACTGCATAATTGAAATGGACTTCTACTCCTAACACAGAAACTCAAGAGAGGAAACTAATTGAATCACGAGACAGATGTTAATATTCTTTTAGCAAGTCTATCACATCACAATAGATAAAATATCCTAATGAGACTTAAAAATTTGCTTGTTTTTTATAATTAACTGGCATGTTCTTCTTAAATTGGCTCCTAATCTCATTTTCAGGTCAAACCCTTAGAGGGAATATGTAGAATATTGTATGTTGTACTTAACTTACATTGTTATGATCATAGTATTTCCTTTAGATATCCACTAGGTATCTGTTCTATCAACCACAAACTGAGTTCCCGATCATTACTAAAATTAATACATAATTTATTGGGTTATAGTTTCTCATTGCAGAGACAAACGTTCCCTTCTTTGTTCCTTGTAACTAACTAAATTAATTTAATCCTGGCTTAACAGTTTTGCAAGTGGCTGTACATTTTGTTGTTTTTTTTCCATACATTTCCTTTAGACTCACCATCATTCTCTTTCAAGTTCACATTTTCATTGTTTGAAGAGACAGTAAAGCTGCTCACACCTGTGCCACACACACACAAAACAAAATATTAAATTCATTAATAAACAAATAGACAGAAACCAATCAGAGAAATTCACATTATAAAACGGCACTGAGCCAAAACTGTCCGTAGATCTAAATTTTCTTTAAGCATATAGTTTTAGACCTGGAATTTATAACAAATAAATAATAATAGCAGTAATAACAAACTCATCAGAATTATTATGAAAAAAATAAAATAAGTAGATAAGACATTATCCAAAACAACTACACCATAAACAGGAAAACTGTGATGTATTCAGCAAAGATTGTAAATTTGGGTTGCTATATTTGCATCTGTAGGTAAATTTGTTTTGAAGTTAGTCCCACAAACACACAGAAGCTGCATGAAATACACATTCACACAGACAACATGCAAAGAAAACACACAAGTGCTACAGGTTCCAACAGAAAGGCATTTAAAAAAGCATAAAGACACAAAAAAAGCAAGAGTTACCCTTCTTTAAAATCCAATTAAAAACTTAACTACAGACACGCAGCCAAAATATATGTTTCTAAAAACCCTGACTAAGATTTCAAAATCTAACCACAATGATCTGCTTAAGCAGCTTAAACACTTACATTAACATGCAAGACAAGTTTCTATCAAAAGATTATCAGGTAACGAGGAAATAAATTAAATGAATAAACTTAAATATATGAAGCATAAAACTACCCCTGAAATTTAAAGTGACTGCTCTGAATGACGATTGATTTTCTTTTAACTCTCAAGTATTTTTTCCAATATGGCGCCAGTGATGCTGACCACAGGTGTATATTCCTGGCTCAGAAAATTGCAATCCTGTCCAGCCGCTAGTCCAAAAAGTCACCTAACCAGCTGAATTTAATGAGCAGGTAAACAAGCCTTTTAGTGAAAACACCTGTTCTAAATGTACAGGTAAATCCAAAAACATGGCAGACCTTCTACTTTCTGGTACCTGGAATTTTTACCTTTGATGCCAACATTATTAACAAACTTCTTTTTCCTCTCTGACTGCAAACTGGAAATTGTGACAGAAATTGTCATTGAAGTACTTTTTAAATAAATAAACTGAGTGAATAATGTTCAAATGGGTCATGTTACAGGCCTGCTAACATATAGAAACAGTGTCTTATGCAACTAAGACCTTGATTACTAATCCATTCGCTGGCATAAACGGTCAGCGTGGGAGATCACAAACAAAGCATCGAAGACTGGAAACCACACCCTTTGTCAAACACTGAGCATGCTCACAAGCGTTCAGAGTGGAAAAAAAAGAAGCGACTCATTCCTATGTGCTGAACCAGAAAGCACTACTGATACTCAGTTTGAGGGAAACTGGCTCTTTAAAGCCACAGCAGCACTACTACAAAAACATCCACAGCTATATGAATAAAACAGATAAGCCATTTGTTTTGGTATATGTCCCTCTAGTGCACCCATTTATATTGCACATGTGCCATTACTGACATGATTAAAACCTGTCATATCTTGTCATAATATTTGAAAACCCTGACTGGAGAAAAGCAGGAGCCCAACGTTTCATGTTGATTATTAAAATGATCATAATGGGTGTTTTTATCCCTTTAAATGCACACTCAGCTGAGATAATAAACCTACTTAAGTTTTGTTTTGACAAAGAATGAGATAAGCATAAGCATGTCAAATGTAACCAGATCTTTCTATGGCTTCCTTGTTTGCATAATTTTGAGTTTCAGTGTAGTGATGGTATGTTTTCAAAGAAAAATAGGTGGAACCCAAAGAGGGAACTTATTTTAAAGCCTGGCAGAAATGTGTCTGAGAGTAATTTGATGAATAAAAGCCCATTTATTCATCAAACCACCACAAAGCCGGTGAGATGGCCTGCACTGATGCAAGAATAAAAGTTGCTTCTTTAATTAAAAAAAAACAAAACAAAACAGCAGGTTCTTAAAGCTCTTTGACCCACTAAAGGTACTGTAAATACATTGATGGCATGACAGTTTTTATGACTCTCCACAGGGTGGATGAGTATATTTTGGGTCAGATTAATAGAACATATGGAGAAAATTTATTGAATAATTATTTACAGTTGCGTAAGATTTATTGGACATTTGCCCTTAAACAGATAACACACACACTGTCATAAATTCCAAACTGTGAGAAAACAAAATAACCAAAACTATGCAATATCCTATATTGAAAATGTAAAAAAAAAAAATTAATACAAGATGAGGATGTAGGATTCATATAGGCTACGTTTTGCTTTAAATAATGAGAAATAAATGGGTATGTGAGACAACCTTTCTATCTTAAATAATTTTTTAGGCAAAAGAACACATTTCTAAAGCTACTACACTTATATTTAAATTAAATGTTAATATTAACAAAAAAACAGAAAGTAAGTGAAAAATATTAAAATAAACCCCTTTGGAAAGTTCCTTATGGTCTGAAAGAAGATGTTTCTGGTGTAAAATAATATTAGTGAACCACATTTTCCCGTATAAAATGCATTAGGCTATAACACCACATAAAACAGGAACCTGTTCTTTCCACTTGTGTTGTAGTCATTTTAATACTATAGTGATAGTGTATCTGTTTTCTCCTCTTTCTACACCGACTCACCACACAGAACAAACACAACAGGCCAAAGTTTCAACACAACACCTGAAACTGGACCCTTAATACCACTATATCCACCACCATTCAAGGGGCTACAAATATATACATTGACATGTTTTACCGAATTCTTTATCAAAATAATCTTTTTTTAAGACAGTTGACCAAACTTAAGTATAAAAAAAAGGCCGCAAACACCCACCTTTTGCTGCGCATAAGAACAATAGCGTCGAAACGAACCCCCTCATGTCGCTGTTCTTGCTCCTGGCTTGTTACACAAAGTCGTTCCTTTATAAACTTGTCTTAATCTAAAAGTTGACGAATTGAGAAAAAGTTTCTTTTCGTTAAAAAAAAAAAGAGGAAAAGTGTTTCTGCGGTTTCTGCTGACAACGTTTCCTGCACTTCTCACCTGAGGACTCCTGAGCAGGTAGCAACTGCACGAGCACTTCCGGTAAAAGGATCCTCCCAGGTGCCGCCGCGATGACAGAGTGGAAAAACAAGTTTGACCGAATGAAGAAGCCGAGAAGCTTTTTACAAGACAAAAACACCTTTCCAAGAAACGACTCAGTAGAAGTTAGTGGTGTGTTGTCAGCCTGTAGCCTCTTTGACTTGCTTTAGACTTTTCCCTCAAACATTGTTATGTTTGTGTATTTATTATGTGTCACTTCCTTCCTCATTTCTGGCACGAATTGTTCCACACGAGTCTGAATGAACAATGGAAGGACCCCGAACCATGTTTCCCAAATTCTTTCAGACCTTTAAATATTTTTATAGAGGCTTGGTGAATAGTTGAACAAATCAACAAACCTCTCTTTGCTTTTATATATTTGTTTTTGTTTATAAGGCCTGCCTGCACCTGTAGGCCACTATTGCTTACTTATTGGCATGCATGACTGGGCCACAGGTGACTGGTTTGTCTACAAAATGAAAATATTTTTATGGATTGCTGAACATGCATTTTGTTGCTGTTCTGTTTATTCTGCAGAATCAAATCCATTGTTTTCAAGAGAACGTCCTTATTTTTTAGATCAGCCTGACAATAGAGCAGTTTTACCACTTTGCATTAAACTATTTTGAATGCAGCCTATAAGCCAAACTTAGTAGGGTTTGTTATTTGTCCTTGTCCAACCTTTTTTTGCCCCCTTTTAACTTTTTGAAATTTTTTTGTGCTCTCAAATTAAAATGAGTTAACATTTTGTATGCTTTGATGACATGTCTTGCTGTAAAATATCTTACTTTGAACATATGATGGGTTTATTTTATTTATTCATTTTCATTCCTTTTTATTTTCTACACCTCTTAACCCCATTAAGGGTTTCATGGGAGCTGCATGCAGCAGGCAGGGTGCACCCTGGACAGGTCACCAGTTCATTACCAGAATATATTTATGTACTACTGGAAATGAAAAAGAATGAGTGTGAGTGGTTGTGTGTCTCTGTGTTGGCTTTGTGATGTACTTGTTAAGGGTGTACCTGCCTTTTGTCTGCTAATTTCTGAGATAGTTTTCAGCAATCACGTGACCCTGAATCTGATTAAGTATTTTATAAAGTAGAATGGCTAAATAACTGGAAATAGAATATAAATAAATGAGATTTTCTAATGATTTATTCAGTTTTTATTTAAACTCCATGCAGCGTTCCAATGTTTTTGGAATTGGGGTTGTATTATGAGAGTCAGGACCTTTGTAATATTAAAGAAAATCCTTGTAGCTTTTGGTTTGTTTTTCACTGATTGGCCAAAAGTCTCCTCTTGCTACAGAATATCTTCATGCTGCAACATGAAATTTATCCACAAAACCTTAACCTAGTGTTATAACCATAGACTGTATAAAAACCGTATGAAAAAATTATACCCTAATTTGGTGCTATATTTTTTAGCACCATTAAATATATACTAGTTCAATTTGCAAATAGTATTCCTCTCACACTCAGGTTTAGTCAGAACAATAAGCAATAAATGAAGTATGATTATAAACAAATATTTTTAGTCTGTATGTGCAGCTAAAGAAGCAACTGTCTTTAAAAAAACATTGATTTAACTGCTCAACTTGACCTTAAGTCATCACTAACATGATTTCATTGCACTCCAATTTAATTAACAATTTTATTGTAATATTTGCTGTTTCCAGAATTCATGCAGACAAACATTAAATTGGTTGCAATCTAAATAAATAAGAAAAAAATCCTTCTTGTTTATGCTGTTATAGTTAGTTTTATTGTAATTATACAGTACATAGTACAGTAGTAATCAGTGCATTTTTATGATTGTGCTTTGCTACACACCCCCTATTCAGCTATACACATGAATAAAATAACTGACAATATAAGAGAAAACAATGCATCTCATAAAGCATATTCAGTCCTAATTTCTAAATAGAACCATACCTGACTAAACCCCTAACCTCAAAGGTGCACTCAACAAGCCTTGGCCTTACATGGATGCCCCAGGCACAAGTGAAAGGCAAAAAAAGTACTGAGATTTGGTTTTTCTTTGTTATGATAGTCATCAGAAGACATTAGGATAGCAGAGAGACTTCACTGCTCATGCATGCATTTGTGCTCTGTCACAAACACCTTTGAAGTTTAGCTTCCAACTATCTGCAGTCTTTGTAGCCCTATTCATTTCTTATTGACAAGCGCAGCACCATCTTCCATTGGTGGACCTGTGTGGTCCAAGGTCACCATGTTCTACCCTCATTATTTGACAGGCAGCCAAGAAGACACACAGGGGAAAGATTTCAGTCAGGCAAAATAGATTGCTTACGTTAAAGAGTGATGAAACTCAGCTCAGCTATAATTCACATTGCAAAGTGCAACGTTGCATTACTTTGAGCAGGTAGATTTTCGGTTATTATATGGCATAGCAAAAGCCGTTTTCATTCTTTAAATTCTGCTCAACTGCCTCATAGATATAAATTCTCTTGTTAACAAGACCAGAGATGAAAGCTTGTTATCTATCATTGCATTGACTACAGTCGCTAAAATTGATTGTAGATATTAAATATGACAGAATAAAGACTTATATTTAGAGCTAAGTCACATTCATGCTTTTTATCTGTTAGTCTGTCAGGAATTAATCCGGTGGCAACAAATTCATATTATTTGCTCAAAGAGTTGCTATAATTGTATTACAGAGTACAAAGAGTATGCAGCAGTATCTGTGCTTAGTATTGAATGCATAATGCAGAAAATGCAGCCCTGTGACAAACAAATATATAGATATATATTATACGCACATTCAGTTCAACTTATTGCACTTTGTGCATACACACAACGTGAGGAGAGTCTAACGTCAGTCCCCGGATGATTATGGAAGCAGTGTTAACGTATCCAGCTGTTTGTTTCACGGCCAATGAATTTCCAGCAGCATAGGAAGTGTCATCAAGGTCAGCAGTAGGCCACTGCAGCTTTGTAACAGGACACTCCATGCTGAGCAGGGGAGGAGAAGCTCTGCAATAAGAAAAATAAAACACATTCAGAAGGAGGATGTTATGTTTCCACATGTAAAACTACAGGAAGTGCACAGCGACAACCAGCAAGGACTGTGAGGATTAGCATCTTACTTTTCTCGACCACTGAAGTTTTGGTTACTATTGCAGAGTCAGGTTGTTTGATGTTGCAGGTGAAATTGAACTTGCCGTTGGGCAGGTTTCTAAACAGCAGGCGGCAGATATTGCCTGGGAATAAGCGGACTTTGGCGCGGTGCTTGAAGGGGGCGTGCTGTTCCTCCTCTGGGAAGGTGGTGTCAAATAGTCTTTCGCCCTGAGTGTACTTGCAAAAGACTTCAGGTGACTCACTGGGAAGTGCATATTTGCAGTCCATCCTGAGGTCGTTCTCATTGACAGAGCAATAAGACAACTGAACAATCTTCTGAGCTGATGCAAATCCTGTTTTTGGTATATAAAGAATTAATTTAAAATCAGTTTTATACAGTGAACTTTTGTGATCAACAGAATACTATATATATATATATATATATACATATATATATATATATATATATATCATGATATACTCAATGATTATTATGTGGATGACCTTACCAAAGCATAATATTGCCGTTAGGAGGAACATTCTCTCAATTTTCCTGAAAATAGAAAATTAATCGAATAAAAAAAAAAATCTGATCAAATAGTTTTTTATATATATATATAAGTAGGATGCACGTGAAACAAGTAGCCATTGTATTTCTATGTATCTACATCATTGAAGTTCCAAACAACTAAAGCTGACTCTACTGTAAAAATTTGGGTCAGATTTCAGAGACATCCCATTTCTGCAGCTCTCATCCAACCCATGGGAAAGTATCACAACACTGAAACTGATTCCAATACAGCCTCATTCTTTACCCTGCAAAGGCATGAACTGCAAACTTCTCTGGTAAAGTGCCAACATTGACGCATTTATGGGACTAACCTCTCCAGAGAATGCAGGCTGATTATTTTCCCATAGAAAACATACAATAAAGCAGCTCAGCAATGTTTAGTTTGGTTCATAAAAAAACCTTCGGATTAGAATATTTTTTCCTGTGCAGTCTGGAAGCAAATAGCTCATGCAGAATGGTAGCGTGAAAGAGGGCTAGTCTGCATAGTGGTATTCAATATTTAGCATAGCTGAGATTGATATGGCTGGATATGAATCATTCTCACCTCCTCTGATGCATTTTGAGTCCTCCTCAGTTCTCTGCAGTGTGATGCCGGGGGTAGATACAGTAGAGGTCGGCTTATAGAAGAAACAGAGGAGAGAGGGAGGGGGACAAAAAGAGAGAGGGGAGGGGGGAGAAAATGCTGCTCCACTGGACTTTGGGGACAATTTTTTTTCTACTGTATGAGGTTTTTTTTTATTGATTTTCTCCCACTGTTTTACCACAACACACAGGGTTTTATGTCAATACACAAACTCTGGCTTTATTCAGTCAGTTTTTGAGAAAGACAGAAAAAAAAATGTTTGGTTTGATGAACTGAGACACCTCAGCAGCTGTTTACCAATTCAGTGCAAGAACAGCATGTCAGCAGTTTCTCACTTCTTTTTACCAACAAATTATATATATTTATTGGTATACAAACAGATCATTTGTTGCATTGAAATCTTTTATAAAACTAGATTTATTGGGAAGAATTAGTTGCATAGCTACTTACGTATTAACAACATTGACAACCAAAACAAAGTGTCACATAAAGATACCAAATTAAAATAATACAAACCAAACGGTCTCAGAGAGATGTCAAGTTTCCAAAACAAACAAGCAAAGAGATGCAATAAGACCAACATGACGAAAAATGGGAAAAATAATCAGAAAAAGGAGTAAAAATTACATATGTTGTTTTTTTCACCAACCAAATAACCAATACTTGCATGGAGATATGCAACCAAAATGAGCCATACAATTATTATATAGGACTGCATGATGATGCAAAGTTCCAGCATGATAAACACAAACTACATCAACACAAAAAACAACACAGTTTATAAATGAACGGTTTGTTTTCTTGTGTCTTTTTCAGACTCTCATCATTTTCAGTGGCACCAGTGGGCGTCTGGAACTCTTGCTTGGTATTCAAGAAGCCCGTTTTTAAATCATGGATAATAAAAAGTCACAAAACATCACAAATAACTCTCTTTTCTGCTTTTTTCTTATCAAATATTGTGTTTATAAACTGTAACATTAATAATTAACATAAGGTAAGTGTGAGTACTTGGAAAGCAATCACAGAGCAAAGAGCACAACAACACTGCCTGCAATTACACTAATGCAGAAAATGCAACTGCATCACAACTCACAATGCAAACAGCAGCCCTCCAAACTATTAAGTGACTGAAAATAAAATTCATCGAAGAGCTGCATACATTTCCACAGAGCCAAGCCCACAGCGTCCTCAGTATATCCTTTGCATTGCTCATTCGTTTTGTCAAGGTCTTTCCTATACAGCTGCGGTGCAGCTGCCACACTGAAGCAGTCTCCCAGGACACTGACACAGTTCTTGCAGATGTGTGTGAGTAGCACAGGTCTTGGCTCACTATGACAGAGGATACCTTCTTATCCCGAGTTTTATTTGATACTTCCCTTTCTTCTAAATGGGTCTTATCTGCTTTGAATATAAATAGCTGAGAAAGCAGGTTGTAGTGATCCCTGCCAAAAGTATTCATTAGAGATTCTGTGGCTGTGATCCTGCTGCTCTGCTCCTCTGCTGGAAGCTGCTGCTGATACACTGCAGATGAAACACGAGCCATCGCCTATTCTTCTCCAGACATCTACACTTCTATGGGTTTTTGCTACAATACATCACTGCAAGATGTGTTTTTCAATTTCTTCCTGCAAAGCTGGATTTGCATAAATGTGTATAAGGTATTGATTTCAGATACAGGCTGCTTGCATCTGTAAACCGTTAAGGCATTAGATTTCTTTAGATGCTAAAATGTGAATTAAAACACATCAAAAACAAGATCTTTCCTTTGTGTGCAAAGCAAAGAAAGAAAAGAACAAGATGAAGCATGTTTATAGGTATATTACAGCAGAGCTGGTTGCTGTTCGCAGCTGTACAGAGATGTGTGGTCTAATAATCATCCATTTTATCCAACCAAGTCATAAAACATAAATGATCATTTAGCTTTTTAATATTGTATTTAAAAACCAGTGTTGTGCCATTGTCTGCTTTTCACACACTGTTTTATTTAAACTACATCGCTGTGTTAACAGTGGGGATCTCTGATCTCAGAAAAAGAGTTATTGATGATCAATAAACGTTTTCAAATATTGCCTTTAAAGAGTTTAGACGTCACTGGTCCACCACAAGGTTTACTTTATTTTTATGAATGGAATTCAGATCCATTCATAGCATCTATGGGAGAGAGATTTAAACACAAAGATTACAGTGTTTGCACTGTCCACATGTTCACAGGAGAACTAAAGGCCTTCCGGACACTTACTAATGTTATTGTCTATGAGTTCAGGAGAACACTGATAGTGCAAGAAACCCTAGAATGAAAATGACTCAAATTTAGAAAGCCATTGGAGCAGAACATCCCAAGTCTGCCGAATATTTTACCATTAAGATACAGGATCTATCAAAACCTTCCTCTGTGTGTCTTATTTTTGCCATAATTCTGTTGTTTAAGTGTCCAAATCAACCTGAAACTCTTGAAATGTGTTGTGTGGTGACTTTGCATCTTTCCTATTGATATGGTGCTTATTTTAACTGCGAGTTTAATATCTCTGGCAAATATCTTGTAGAGTTGCTATGGTTTTAAAACAGTTTCTGGTGTTCTCTAAGAGCAACTCAACTCATATTTACAGCAAACAATATATACTTACATTGAAGGAGCAACTAAGATGCAACACATAATTTTAAGCAAGTAACTAAACATTTGAAAAGGGTTTCTGTTAGTCAATAATTGACATCAGTCAGTCCCGGTATTATAGCTACTTACAGGTAAGGAGGATGGCAATCAGGCTAGGCAGACCTAAACCTGTTTCAGGGTCTGCTGGGAACGTCCCAGTCAGACAGAGACATTGAGTCTGAGAGGTCTGTATTCTGTACCTCTGTTGGATGAGCTGTAAAATGTGTCTGAATGGAGGTAAATCTGGGCTTCCCTGTTAGGGCATTGACCACTCAGCCTGACCCCAGATAAGCAGCAAGAAAATGGATGGATGATTCGTTACAATGCAGAGCTGTGATTGGTGAATCGCACTATGACATTCATGTAGATGTTACTCTGCAACTGTCATCCTCCCATTAGGCCTACATGTCAGTCACCCATCATGGGTATTCACCCATCCTCTAAATACCTCAGATGTCAATCTGATATTATGATGCAACGGTGGGTATCAAGCCCAAAAGCTGAAATACATCATCCCTAAATGAACTGCTCCCAAAGAATCTACTACTTCTGTTTCCAGATGCATTGAGAGCCACACCCTGACCAGTTAAAGCTGTGTGAGTATAGGGACTACTTAATAATGAGCGGTCGTGATGTTAAAGTTAACCAAATTAAGAATTAGATTCTTATATAGCACTGACACCTGCTAAATAAAGAGATTATAGTGCACCATAATCAATTTGCATGCTGGTTACACGTAACTATTTCAACTTGAGGGATATTTCCCAGTAACTGGATGAACTGCTGACTTTACTTAAAAAAAAGTCCTCAGTCTCCTTAGTAATAGTAGTAGTTTACTTTCTGTGAGTGCACATTCTCATTTCTGTCCACACCCTGTTATGTAACTTAACAGAAATCATAAAACAAAGAATATATTTCAGCTTTATGGGTTAGTTTTGTTACAAAACCCACTGCGGCAGTTCATTACTCTACTCACAGCTTTCTTTACACTAGATGTCACCAAAGCACTGACTGATTTTATGTTTTTATCTCCACAGTGGTGCCTCCTGTTTTTGTCCTGCAGAGGGAACTCTTGTTTTGCACCAAAATGGATTTACAGCCTCCCCCTCCCAAAAGTCTAGTATCAAGAAAGTTATAGGTAGAAGTAAGTGAAAAGTTAAAAAAGATAACCAGTTGTAGTTCATAAAATGTTCCTATTTATTCACCACATTTGTTAATCCATACATAAATGTTAAAAACATGATCTGATATCTGTTCACCTGCTTAATTTTCTAAAGTTATCTTTCAAAACCACAGAAAAGTGTATATATAGGCCTATATATATGTATACTTTTTTGTGCTACACCCCAGATATGCGTGCCTGTGTGTTTAAGTGAGGGCGCACTGATCAGAGCAATAACTGTATCCTCAGTCTGTCTGCGCTGCTGCTGATGCTGCTCCTGGCTCCTGCACCGCACACAGGCGCAGCAAAACGCAGGGGACAGACGCTAAGTAGGCTACCAGGTAAGACTGGCTCCTCTGTCCGTGGACTAATGATAGCGATTATAAAGCCTTCGCATGGAAAAATCGTGACTGCATGGCTGCTGGTTAGTTCCACTTGCAAACGACAAACTGTGTGCACACAAAGCAAAGGAAGCTCGGTGGTTTGCTGCAGTGCAATGACACCGCATGGGCGTAGTCCTATCTGCATCTGGGCTGCAGGTAGAACCGCAAACCCAGGCCCGCTTCCTCTGCGCAAGAACATCTAGGTGCTTTTTCGTGCATGCAGTTTGCATGCAGCTTTAGGCTCCGTGGATTGTTGTTATGGTCACTTAATGATTGTCGATATTTATTAAAACTTTCTCATGATCTGTCCCATGTTGAACTTTGATAATAAATAGCGTGGCGTGAAGGTCTGATCGGACGACACATCGCCATGGAGCTGCATCTCCCGCTCGCGGTTTGCCTTTTCTTTGGCAGAATAACGATGACTCATCAAACTCACAGTATGTCCATCTTTTTATGTAAAGCGTGTATTTTAAAGGTCATCTTCTTGCAACAAGGACTTAAATCTGCTGGGTTTAATCCAGTTAGGAGTGGATACATTATGGGCGCAAGGCTTCGGAAAGCTGCAGATTACCAGTTCACACTGAGATGAAGTGAAGATGGTGCAGTCATAAAATACAATGCTGTAAACGTGTCATCGTCTAGTTTCACCACAGAGATCAGTAAAGTTTCATGAAAATTATGCAAGCCACTTGAAAAGTCTACAGGAAATAAATAATACAAATGTAAAACAAAGAAAGAAGACCCTGTTTGTCTTTATACATTTATCCTGACCAGGCTGGCAGTAAAGTGATCCCAGATTAACAAAAACCCACGTAATATTGTCGTGTCTTTATTAGTCTAAATTTAAGCCAGGATGCAGAGGCAGTTTGCTGGTCTGGATCGTTCAGCTGTGCAAGACCTTCATAATGGGACTGGTATTGTTCAGGCACTTTTCCAAAAATCAAGTAAATTTCCCATTAATTCTTGTTCAGATAAAAATCCTTCTGTCTTCTGACTATCCCACAGACCAGTAAACATCAGCTGCAATCCATTAAATAAGAATTTTCTAAGTCAGGCTATGAAACCAAAGGTCAGTGTAGCCTACTGGTCTTGTGCTCAACCAATAGGAGGGTTAATTAGGGCCTGAGGTATTAAACAGGGTGAATAAAACACATAACTGTAACTGTGTGGCCTCAGATCTCTTTCAGTTTGCATACTTGATTTGTAATAAATTCACTCTGCTGCTTGTGACTGCCTTCTGGGGTTTGTCCTGAGAAAGTCAGTCTGTGCAATAGTCCTAAAAATCCAAACTATTCCATTTCAGACCAGTTAAACATGGTGGTAGAGTTGTGCTGGTTTTGACAGAGCCAGTGGACATGATACTTTGCTGTCACTGAGTAAAAGTGCATACCAACATATTCTAAAGCAATTCATTTGATTGATTAAATGATAAACAGCAGAAAGATAATGATCTGAAACACAACATAAAATGTAAGAAAAGGAAATCAAAGGAATCGCATTGATTCAAGATCCATCCCATTTGGCAGGTTTGTAGCAGAGCTGGACATAAACAGACCTGAATGATCTATAACAATGTTTTCATGAGGAGAATTAGGTTTACCTTCATTTCAAGTGTCACATTTTTAAACATATGGTTGTATTTAACTTCTTTTTGAGCTGATGTGGACGGATTGATTTATTTTTATTGCTGTGATTTATAACAGTTGTCTGCATGGCAGATCATGCTCACAAGAGAACATTTGATTTCAATCATCTGTTTGGTCAAATAAAAGTTAAATAAAATAGAAATGAATGAAATGAAATATTTTAAACAGCTCTTCTGATCTCTGTGCAGCTTTGGCTTGCAGGTAAAGATCACTGCGCTGCTGGAGGGACAGGGACAGACAAATTTCTTTTTTCTGTTCTGTGACCACATAATAAATAAACATATTTTCTGTTTTGTGAATATTGATTACTATCAAACATTGTGCTTGTATCTGTTTTAGTGAACTCAGTCACTACGTATCTGTTCACGCCTCGAGGACCTCAGATGTTTCCATGTTTGACTTACCTGGAGCGAAATGTCAGGGTGGACTGTGAGTTCCCGCCCTCCTACCAGGTCCCCGGCCCGTACTGCGAGTACCGGCAAGACAGTCGGTTAGTCGGCACCACTTTCCCCAATCAAGTCATCTATGTGTCCATAGAGGACCGCAGGAGGAGCAATGTGAGCTTAGTCCTTCCCAATCTGTGCCGCCTCACTTGGGCGCCCATGGCTGACGAGAAGCCTTACACCTACACCTGCAGGGTTTATCAGGGCACCAGCTGGAAGGAAAACAGCATGGCTGTTCATCACAGTAAGTTCGTCTTGCTTAGGTCTGTCAATTTTTCTAAATGTCTGTAACTACACTGACTAAAATCCTTTTTTGTTGTTGTTGTTTTTTTTGCAGGGCTTCTTCCAATCTGCTCTGCAATCAGTGTTATGTTTAAATCTTCACCCTGGCTTTTGTCATTGGTGATGTCTCTTCCTGTGACAGTGGGTCTTCTAAGTCCTTGAGCTCTCACTTTCAAAAGTTGGCAAAGCAATGAAGCTTTCATGATTACTGACTCACTCTGGTTGGATGGTTATTGAATGTGAGAATACTTTCTTCATATTTTATGTTGATTTTTGTGCAGAGTAGAGGTGAAGAAAAACACTAACAGGACAGGATCTACCAAGCTTCTTAGTAAGTATGGAGCATACTTTTAAGTGTTGAATTATGAGAGATTTACTTAACAGACCTAACTATTGCTGCTGTACCTTCAAGAGGTGTTTTCATGGAATTATAAAGGGAGAGATGATGAGGATGAGTTCAAATGACTATGAAAAAAACAGTGGTTGGTATTTATTTTCTAAAGAGATTTTATCAACAACAGATCAGCTGATTTTAAACTGCTGTCTTCGTTATGATGCTCTTGTAAATCATTAGATGCTACATGGATACAGATATTTTATTGATTACATGAATACTTTTTTGGCTTTTATAATTTGTGATTGCAAAGAAAAATAGATGTTTCTTATAGATTTTTATTGAAGTGCTCAATGATTATTTTAATTATAAATAAAAAAATATTAAAGTGGAGTTACTCAACACAGCACTTTAGTTCCCTCACAGTATTCTTAAACACTTTCATTGTGATTTGTTCTTTGATTGGAGTGACCATACATGTCATTAAAGGGTGAGAAGGAAAAATTCCCAGTTTGTCAGATAATTATGACTTTCTGTTCATCAATAAATAGCCTAAAATATGCAGCCTGCAGATTTATACATGTGAATGTTGCAGTAATAAACCATTATACTAGATAGCTGCTCAGACACTGCCTTTTCTTCTGGCAACGGACCTTTCTAATACCTCTGCTACCTTAAATATCATGATGAAGTTACTGAACACTGAACCTATAAAACTGCAAAGGTCCATGTGATTATGAAACATCCGATCGAGCATAGGTTACTTTCTATCCATGTTTTGACAGCAATAAGAAAAAAAACTATGACAAGACTTAAATGATCCATCATAAATCAATTAATTCTGATGACAGATTTGGATGTTGAAGCACTGATCTGATGCTCTTTCAGGTTGGGAAGGCATATGTTTAATTAAACTGTTCCCAAACTGTTTAATGACGGGAGCTCTTTCTGCCACCCTGTATGTAACGTATCCCACTGCAGATGCCCTTCAGGTGGGTGGACTAGCTGTTGTGGGAAAAAGCTGATGATATGTTTGGATAATGTTTTCCCACTGAGAGTGCTCACTGTAATTTCTTTTTGATGTGTTCAAATGGCACATTGCCTAAAGGAACTTGTTTAGTGTGTAATATAAAATATGATCACACTTTATGTTTAAAATGTAAACTCACTATTCAGGGCCTTTTTTATGATCTGTTTATGCTGCTTGCTTAATTAAACTTGAAAACTTGTGTTTTATTTTCCATTTTTAACTTGCCACATGTTAAACAACAATTGAGTTATTGTGTTTTATTTTTCCATCACTTTCTTATGCTGGTTTGATCAGTATTATGTGCATAAAAGCACCTGCATAAAAAATTACATTATATTTTTCAGTTAAGCTTGTTTTTGTTTATTCAACCAGTACAGGTGCAATATATTGTGTAACCACACCTTGACAAATAAAGGTTATACATTATAAATTCTCTATGTTCTCTCTGCACTAAGAAATCACCTTACAGTTGCATCATACAGTCATTTGGTCATAAAAAGTTGTAATAAGAGAAAAGACCAACAGCATGCTGAATTATTCCCATCAAACCCATAAAACTCCCAAATCAGGAGAGAGCTGAACTGAATAGGAGCTTGAATTAGACTTAAAATCACTGCAGGCCTTATTGATGTAAAGTATTTTAAGACACAGCTTTTTTGTTTTTAACAACACATTATCACACTACAAAGCTAGATAGTTTTATTTTTATTTTATTTTTTTTATTTATGGGGGGTGTCTCTTTTATATTGTCTCGTGCTTCCTCACATTGTCCAGTAGAGGGAGCTTTTATTTACTCTATGCATCCATCCATCCACTGTCTTTACCTTCTAACTCACATTTTTTATTGGAGAGGAAATCAAAGCACACTCTGCGTTTTTATTTACATTTTACATAAAAAAGAAAACCTAATAGGAAACTTTTAATCTCAATGCTTTTAAGTCTATTTGTCTTTGTCTATTTGCATGTCATCTGTTTGTTGACCTGGCTGTGTTGGGGGGCAGTGAGAGCTGCGAGGAAACAATATATTTCTTTTGAAGTGGCTGCAAATTTTATTGATATTTTAAACCAAACTTCTGCTCAAATTTTACCAGCATCATGTTATTATAGATACTTTTAGAACAAATTAAATCAGCCTTTGTAGCTCCAGTTCAAATTACAAAGATAAGATCCAAACCCACATGGAGGAACAAAAGGACTTAGAGATGTTAATACAAGTTACAAAAGAGCAGAGCCGAGAAAATGGAGGGAAACTAAATGAACAACCCTAACCCTAACCCTAACCCCTAACCCAATGCTTTTTTACTTTAAATGTTACCACTTGGGAATGTCATCTGGATTGTCATTGATTTTCACAGCTATGCTGATGATACTCAGCTATACATTGTTGTGTCTACTGATGACCTGCGGCCAGTTTACATACTTTTAAACTCTATTTTAGATGTAAGTATAAAGCCATGGATGGCAGATAACTTCTTACAGATTAACCAAGACAAAACTGAAATTTTACTTATTGTTTCTAAAAACATGAGAGAGAGAGAGCATTTCACACAAACTGGAGAGTTAAAATCCTTTTCAGAGTGTGGGAAATCTGGGTGTCCTTGTCAACTCTAAGCTGGATTTCATTCCACCCATAAAAATGTAACGAAAAATCTTGAAAACATCTGCCCATTTCTCTCACTTTCAGAGGTGCTGGTGGAAGTTTTTTTTTTATTTCTAGAAGATTCGATTTTTGTAAACCCCACTCTCTGGTCTTCCCAAAAAGTCCATTTTAGTCTTACAATTACTCCAGAACTAAGCAGCACAATTTCTGACCAGATGGCGGGAACACTGTACACCGGTTTAATGCACTGTATTGGCTCCCCACGCACCTCATTTTAAAGTTGTGTAACTAATTTATAGATATCTAAAATACTTTGGGCCTTTTTATGTATCTGTCCTCCTTCACAGACCCTGAGGTATTCTGGTACCGGCTCTTTACTTGTTCGTGAGAACTATTACCTACAGCGAGGCATCTTTTCATCACTATTATCATTTTATTTTATTCACCTATTTATTTTTCCATATTTTATCACTTGATACCTCATTTATGTTTGTTTTTACTGTCACTATGGATTATTTATTTAGAAGAATTTTATGTTTACTTTTATCTTATTCTTAGCTGATTTTTGTTGGTTGTAGTTTTGTTTGAACTTTTAATTTCAGTGTTTTCCTCATGGGGAGCCTCCACGCTGGGGCCTATGCCTATGTTGTCACTGCCATAGGGATGGCTTTTGTCTGGGTAACTACCCAATATGAGTCATGGATGTTCCAGTGACGACATCCTCTGCGGTCATGGATGGGCTGACCTCTGGTGTGAAAAGATTCCCCAGGATATAATTTCCTCCTCATGTGACAAGCTAGATGTTTGTTTTATTTCTTTATTTGTTGGTTAAAAACAAAAACTGTGCAATTAATAGAATTTATTTGGTTTTAGACTTTGTGGCAGTGCAAAAGGGTCTTTGCACGATCTCCTTAAACATTGTCCATCACTGCCCATCATTGCCAGTGACACCATTTGTGATTGTGGATAATGTGTTTGAAGCATCTGTGTTTAAGTATTTACACATAAAAAATAACAATCCTACATATATAGTAAATATTCTACATGTCGTATCATACCCAGTAGTACATTTAATCAAATAATCTTTCAGACCTACCACATGCCTGCTGACTGTTTCATATGCAGAAAGGGTTTTCATCTCAGTTAATGATCAAAATCATCTCATGATTATTATTGATGTTACATTGCAAATAAAGGCTGCAATTGCTGTAAGATGCAACAAGCATACAAAGTGTGTGCAAAGTGCAACTTGTAACTCTTCCAAAATAATAGTGCAGTAATTATGCATAATTATGCAGTATTTAAGCATCTAGAGACATGCCCTTGTGGTTTGTTCATGCTGAGAGAGCTGCATGCATTGATCAGATGTTTTTTTCTGGTGTCCAAGTGTTGTAGGAAGTTACATTTCACTGATTATCTCATTGTGATTGTTCACACGGGTGTGAAGCTTAATGGTGTAGAAGGATAGGAGCTGCAGAAGTAACATAGTTAACACAGCAGCTGTCTTAAAATGGTAGTGCAGGAAAAGAAGAGGGTACTAAAACCGAAGATGAACAATAGCACATCATTTCCTGTGATGATAAATTTGTTGCAGATCAAAGAAGGCAATGGAAATGTTTCTGCATGGAAATTACTCAAGCTCTCAGCAGAAAGCAACACACAGATAGTGTTTTTGTCTGAATGACCTATTTTAGCTGTTTTAATGGGACCCATTATAAATCTGTTGCAAATTTCATCAAATGTATTTCAAACTAGCATTTAGAGGCTTATGTGAACAAATCCAAAGACACATGATTATCAAGATCTTAACATTTGATGCATTCTTTTTAAACATCTTTCACTCTAGAAATAAAAAGACTGTCACAGAGTCACTGATAAAGTTTGATCAATTGATTGTTATTTAAAAAGTATATATAAAAAAAGATGTTATAGCCATCTTGTGTGTCTGTATCTACATCTCAGGTAGGCAACCAGCATTTCCTGAAACAGAAGTACTTCATAGTAGAGCTTTTTTTCATTTGCAGCCACCTACATGCTGTCACCCTTGTTTAAGATCCAGCTCTGAGTTTTAAGTAACTAGATTTGTTTGCACCCATACAACCAGCCTGATTTTTGCTGTTTCCTGCTCAAGAATTATGTGAATGGACTAATCAGCAGGCTGCCGCCAGACTGATCACATCAAACATTAATCTTTATCTCAATCCCCTCCTGAGAGAACCCAGCATGCATTGCATCTCTAACATTGGTTGTGCAAGTGCATATTGTGTTTTGTATTAGCAGAGGTCCAGTTGCCCAAACCCCCTAATTTTCTGGTTTAGTGCCTGAACCACACAGCTAAATTAAACCAAACACTTGCTGTGCTGGCCCTACAGGACATGTTATTTATACATTTCATAATCCTCACCAGCTTTCATGTACATCATGAATGCATCCATCCCCCATGTCATGCAGATTTTGGTTCCTTTTCTATTGGAGATAAAACAGGAGTTAAAACACATTGCACATGGCAGTCAACAGGTTATATTGATAGTGGTCGGTCTGTCTGGTAGCAAAATACCTCATGCTAATGGAACAGATGTTTATGAAATTTTCAGTAAATCTCAGATGGAAATAGATACATGTGGTGATCTATATCAATGCCTTAATCTGGGAATTTTTCTAAGAGTTTTTTTTTTTTCACTGTGGAGACATGGGTCAATGGGTTAATATTGTTCATAATCAGTGGCCAAAATAAATAAAATAAAATAAATAAATAAATAGCTCTGGCTTGGCAGTGGTCTGCAATATCACCCGAACGCATTGTTTACATCTTTTAAACAGTACTAATCCTTTCTGCGTGGTTATATTAGAATTACTTAAAGCTTATTTACTTATTCATAGGTGTGTGGATGATGTTCTGGTATTTTTACACATTTTTTCAAGAACAAACAACATAAAATAAACAACACAAAAAAAACAATTAATGCCACACAAAGATAAACCCCATCATTAAAAAATAATTGAAGTATCCTTGGTGTTGGACTCATAGACTGTAGGCTGGACTTCAAACTTTAATCCCCCTCAACTGGATTGAAACCACATTTATGGAGAAGTGATTTCAATGTTGTGAATAGTCTATATAAATGAGCCAAATGAGATTGTAAGGTGGTTGGGTTTTACCCTGAATCTACTTTGACCTTAAAATGGATTTAAAAACCCACTGAAGTATACTGTGCTGCTCAAGTTTAAACCCCCTGAACTCTTATGCCTCGCCCCATCAACACAATTCACCTACTTGCGTCATTCAATCATCTTGTTATGCAATTTTTTCTACCTTTAAAAATGTGTCTGAACAAGCAGTTCCTCTTGGCAGGGAAATGAAAAAAGGGGTATTTCCCAAAACACTGACTTCCCAGGCCTTTATTTGTCCTTTAGAGAGTGGAGTGGGAGGTCACATAAGCTGAAAGCATGTTTTTTTTTTTTTTACCATGTATGCCGACAACATGTTCACAATCTGGTGTTCTTATACAACCGAAGTAAGCATTCAGGCAAAAACAAGTAAATCTGTGAAAACAACAGCCTCAAAGACTATTTGAAAAATGGCCATGTATGTTAAACTGGCAATAAAATAAAGAGTGATGGAAATACCATATGTAACTTTTCTAATTAAAAAAAGTGTGTATATGCTTAGCAGGGAAGATTTAAGGTTTAGAAAAATATACAATGAGATCATTATGTTTTCCATTTAAACTGATAAATACAGACATTATCAGTCAAATCTGACATGTGGTACCCTGATAGAGGCTGCAGTGTGATACAGGAAATGTAGCAGCCATCACATGCAGCATCTACTGCCTCCTTTTTCTCACTTTGAAAAGAATTCAATGTGAGAACAAATCCATTTTTTTCTGTTTACACATTGTTTAAAAGATACTTGAATAGACCCTAAGATGGTTGATTCTTTCATTATGTAATTATGTAATTATCATATTATTATTATTATTACACTATTCTACTTACAATAAATAATTCTGATTATATGAGCTTTACAATATTGCATATTTGAATAATCAGCATTTCCTAAAATATGTATCTCCTAAAGGTATTATTAATTGGGTGAAATGCACATTTCCTTATTTGTTTTAGCTAAGATGAAATAAAAAAAGGAAAGCTGTAAATGGTAATGTGTGCTTGAAATACTACATTCCTAGCCACAAGTTAAACCTTTAGGGGGCATTGCAAAACAATGAATCAAAAATAAAAGTCAACACAACACACAGCTGTTTTATAACTATGTAAAAAGAACGTATGCCTTGTTTTAGTTTATCTGTGTGTGAAACAGTGTCAGAAAATGCTCAGTATAACACACATTAGGTTCATTTATCAGTTTGATTAAAGTAATCAGTCTCGTATTTCACTGTTAAGGATTTTTGCCTGTGCTCTTCTTTACAACATTGTTTCAGTTCATTTAGGTTTTAAGGCTTTTTTGTTTATGAGCAGCTTTTTGTAAGTCCTACCACAGCATTTCAGTTCCATTAGGTTGCTGTCTGGACCTAATCATAACCGCACCTTGAGTCATCTTTTTCTGACATTCTGCTGTAGATTTGTTTGTGCTTATTATTGTGTTTTTTTTCTTTGTTTGTTTCACTCTGGTTTAAGTTACAGTTTTCACACCAATGGCTTTTTATTGGACTAGAGGCTCATAGTTGATTTGATTACTAAAAGGTGTCCTGTGACAGCAAAACAAATCCAATCATGACCTTTCCACTACCATGTTTCACATTTTACTTGAGGTGTTTTTGCTCATATGTTGTTTTTAATTTAAACAAATGTTGGTGCTGTGGTCATGGACAAACATTTTAACTTTTTTGTTTCATCTTAGGGCTTTTTTTTGTTGCTTTCCAAATTTTTTCCAAGATATTCTTTACACAAAGGTTTTCTGCGTGGCAAAGTGGCTCTAAAGGGTGTTGGAGATTCGTCATGTGGAAGAGAGTTTCTTGGTCAAACCAGTCATTTATATTTATGCCTGGAAGTGTCACAAACCCTAACCTTAAAAACGTCAACCCAACAATGAAGCATGGGGGTGACAGCATGATGCTAAGGGAACGTTTGTGGCCAGTGGGCCCTAATGAATAAATCAGGGCTAGATGAATGAGGATGCCACCAAAGAGGAAAATTATTTTTTAAAAATTGAGACTGGTGCAGAGGTAATTTAGGATGAAAGTAAACTCCATGGTTAAACCTAGTGTCTTAATCAAAGCCAAAAATGAAATTTGACGTTGGCAGAACCAAAGCAGTTCTGTCACAACACTAAAACTAAATCTTATCCATGCTCCCAAAAGACACATAGCTACATCAACAGAATAACATTTATGCAGTGAATACTTATGTGTGCTTAATTAAAAGTATTTATTATGTTATTGTGTGTTTTATCAGTTAATCATTCATTTACTCTTTACTTCTCTCAAGGAAGTAAATAAACCTAATAAACATGAAGAGGCTCAAAACTTGAGACTGAGATGATGATACAGATTAGCCAGAGGGTCCATGATCCATCAAGCTAACAGTATGTACACAGGTAGCAGAGTCATGTAGAGAAGACACGCTGCTGCTGACAAAACCACTTTTGTGTTTGTTTAGAACATGTTATTCAGTGGTTTTAAAGGCAAATAGTTCATTTGAAAGGTCTATAAAGATTAAAACAATCAAAAGAAATATCCCAGTACAATAAAGACATTTTATTTTGGATTTCTTCCTTTATTTGGAAGAATGGCGAAACAATTTACAAAAAAATTCATACTTAAAAAAAATAAATAAATGAATGGCGACACATCTACATTTTGCTTTGCCGAAAAATCTGGATCATTCTTCAAATATTTGTGTATTGTTAAAAGTTACATTTAAAAACACAACAAGCTTCATGATGATGAAATATGACAAGTTAAAACAACAATTTCTGCAAGCTCCTATTTTTATTCTTTTTAGGAAATTTTACTGAAAATATTTAACAACAAACTTTACAAAACATTTATCTTTGTCTAAAATGATTTGTCATGTAGCATTTACTCCTTTTTAATGGTTATAATCCTTCAAACAGAAGAAGTATCCCATACAGTATATCTTTGAATAGGACCAAATTTAACTGGTTACTGACTGAAGAAAATCCCTTTAACACTCAAGAGGTCAAATATCATGAGGTATGAGTGCTCATATCTACTTATTGAAATGAAACATGTAAACAACCATTTCTGAAACTATATGTCATTACAACAAAAAGTATTGTAATTTAAAGCTCATATATATGCTGAAGAAAATATTATATACAACAATAAATGATAGAGGGGGTGTAGGCACAGTGGAGAGGCACTCCTGGTTTGGTAGAGTGAATACTGCAAGTCTTTTGTGTTTATATTTGTATTTGCTTGTACTTAATTATATACAACCTTTTACTGACTTTGTCTTTTAGGACACCACTAACTGCTGTTGTGTTACTGCACAATATGGATCAAGTAAAACCTCACTTTTCAGAAAGAGATGAAATTAGCTAGTAGAATACAGAGATATTCCATTAAATGTGACATCCATAATTTATCTAAAATAGGTTAAAAAGAAGCAGTATTTTAAAACAATAACAAAAAAATACTGTACAAAACAATTAACATACTGTGAAACATGAACTGAAACCAATATAAACCTTCCCAAAAATGTTTCTTATCTGCAATGTCTTTAATTAATTCATTTAAAAGTAACCTTTACTTATAACAATCCACAGTTTGTCCATATTTACAGATTCCTGCGAGCTTGTAACGTACAACAGAATAATCCTGTATACAATAAAATAAATACCTCTTTTCAGTCAGTTTCAGTTAATTTTTATAGTTTTTTATGATTAACAGTGACAAGGAAATATGCCAAAAGCACTGTAAACTGTAAAATGTGCCACGTCAACACATTTTATAATGAATCCCAACTTTTTCCATCAATAATTCCCAGTGGCAGGTTGACCAGGTGGCTTATAAAGTGGTTTCTGATGTTAATCGGTTGTCTGTCTAATGACATTTTTGTCTTGCAGTCCAGCTGTTGTTCTGGTTTTCTCAGGCAAACTCTTGGTGCCTGGCGTTACTGAACATGAACAGGTTTTCCACTTCCTGCATGTTCTGGTTGGAGTGACCAATCGGAGAACAGACTACAGCTGGTAGTTCAGCACTGTAGACTTTGAGGCTGATTAGAGGCAGCTTTAGACTATAACTGTGACACGATCAGCATGTTTCATAACAAGCTACAAGTTGCATGATCCTCCACATATTCTGAGATCACACTGCATTTCTATTCATTGTATAATTTACCTGTTATACATTTCAATGTATAAATGACTAATTTATCACTGGGTTGTGTAATAATTTGCAGTTAAGAGCTGGTTGCTAAAAAAAAACTTTTTAAAAGTAAACATTAAAACCTAAAACTTCCCATCACCTTTAACCTCTCAACCATGAGATATACTTAAAGATCTTTATGGTGCCACTTTCAAATAATACTGGCTTGGCAACCATAATATTCCTGCAATATATATGCTTTCTTCACCAAACAATGGCAAGTAAAGACATATTCAATGGCCTACAAAGATGTACACGATTGCACTATAATATCTGAGTGTTGTGCCCTTTATGCACATAAATTTCCTGAAGTATTCTGATTGGCCACTGACTGCTAAATTAACTTTTGACTCTTTATTATAAAGTGATAACGTGGTAAAGTGTTTGTCTTATGTGGATTTGTGGATGTTTGAATATAACTGTGTCTCAGATGGTCATAGTGGTGGAGGTACCCATCAACACTTTCCAGTTTCCTGATGTTGTGAGCAGCACAGCAATGTCAGAAAAACACTGTAAGGGGAGAGCGGGAAAGGTTCACAGTTAGGTTTAATTTAATAAACCATTTAATAACAACAACCAGAACTATTAACAGTTAAGTCTCACCTGCTTGTCATCCGCCCAGCATCCTAGCCTGGCACCCAGTTGTGTGTGGTCGTCTTTACTCTCTGGGTAAACCCATGAGGTCCGGCTGTGGGGTCAAAGTTAAAGTCTAATGCGCCACCGTCCATGAGGGTGTCATGGAGGACAGACTCCAAGTCACACTCAAACCTCTCAATCGACATGTTATCCAGGTCACTGGGCAGCCGCTCCTGATGGTGACCATGTGGGTGAGCTGAGTTTAACTCCCTGTAACTGCTAATGTAGCTTGCTGAGAAATCATTAGTGTGTGTTGGATGTCCATGGGACAGCTGCATAGATGTCCTAAGCCTGGTTCTTGGAGGGGGCCCTGAAAAACTAGTCAGACTAGTCAAGGGTATCATGTTACAGGTATTCAAGCCTCGAGAGGCAGCAGGACTTTGGCTATGTATAGCATCTGGGTTTACATGTAGCGCTGTATGATTCTGATGAGTGTTCAGCATTTTTACTCCACTATGACTCTGTAAATGGTTTTGACTACTATAATTTGGCATTATGCAACTTCCCCTCCCAGTTACAGGCCCCCGTGTATCACTAGATGGCAATATGTCTCTTGTGGTGTCAGCCTCTGTTGTCAGTAGTTCTTTGAGGAGGCCTGCAGGAGACATATAATGGTTTTCATACGCTCCAAACTCAGGCCTGGTCTTTGAAAGTGTCTGCATGGGAGCAGGGGACAGGAAGTTCATCCTAACTGGACTGTATATGCACTTGTGGTAATCTTGGGTCAAATCAGTAGAACTGTAGGAATTAATCTGAAGCATTGCAGAATTTGAGGTATGTGGAGAGTCTGAGCCCAGCTGTGGCGCTTTGGGAGACAAGAGGTTCAGACTATCCAACAAACTCTCCATGACATGTTCTGAGCCATGTTGGCCCATGGATCCCGTCACCTCTGACAAGCTGGGCAAGGTGGAAGTTATCTTGGTCCCTGATGTTCCAGGATACATCATATGAGTATCAGTATCCCTGAGATCATCTTGCTCAGAAGGGAAAGGTGAACGCCGTCCACTCAGAGTGCTAGCATCAGAGCTAGTGCGTGTTCTGAAAGAGCTCCAGTTTTCCAAGTCTTCGTTGGTATGGGAGTTTGGGCTTCCCAACCAGTTAGAGTACTGAGATCCAGGGCTGCCTGCACCACCTTCAACTTCTTCCTGTAAAGACATCTAAGGACAAAAACAAAAAATATTTATGCACATAAAAAGGTCTATTAAGGTTCAAGAACCCAATTCGTACAACTATAAATACAATCAAATGGATTTAGGTTAATCAGAACCCTCTATAAATGGATTTCAATTATGGAGGCACCTTTTTCTTCGCGGCCCTTCCTCTGCTTTTGACAAACTTATTATTGTTGTCCATGGAGGCAGCTCTGCGTCGAGGAGATTTTCCATTCTTCCCCCCCTCTGGATTCAGCATCCACCAAGAGCTTTTGCCAGTTCCCTCATTCTGTATGCGCACAAAACGACTGTGCAGGGACAAGTTGTGTCTGATGGAGTTCTGGGTGGAAAAAAGAGACTGTGTGAGATTTCAAACCATAGTGTATGAAAGATCTATGTCACCAAAAATAAATAAATAAATATGCGAATAAATGTTGTGCCCCGCCATTGCAATTGCTGTTTGTGGCCCCAAGTTTTGCATCAGCCTACCTTAAAATATTTACATGGGAGAGTTTGGTGAGCCACTTATCAGTACTCGTGCGAAATATGTCTTTATTCTTGGGGGCTTTGGTCTTTGTCATTTTAAATTCAGTCTTTTCTTTTTTATCTTGTTGTTTTGCCTAATTGTGTATTCAGTTTCTTTTCATTACCACACCTGGTTTTAATTGCTCATTTGTGTCATTACCTCCCTGTTAGTTCTGTGTATTTATACTCCTTAGTCTCATTTTTGGGCTGCTAGATTGTTGAGTTTCCCCTGTTATGTCTTTTTCCTGCTCCTGTCTGAATCCTGACTCGGAGTCCATGTGGTATGGTAGCGTATGGTAGACATGTACACAAGCAAGACCTCTTTATGGGACAAATTATGCTTTAAATGATCAAGACTTGAATTTACATAACTTTAATCGGTCATTAAAGTAAATGTTTTTATCCTTTTTTCTTTCCATCGCGCTGGATTGATATATTTGAACGTGTTAAAGCAAGATTTCACTTTAGCTTCTTGTGTGGATTTACTAACCTATTTTCAATCTTTGCATTAGATTAAAATAAAATAATTTAATGTGTGTAATGTTGCCTTTAACTAAAGAAGTGAGCAGTTCAGTCCTGTGACAGGGTTTATTAGACTGGTCATGCCAATCCCTCCACACAGCGTGCTTTAATCATGTGTTTCCTGTGATTTTCCACCTAGTATTATTTAAACAGCTCTGTTTCAACCCTCCAGAAGTCACAGCAACACTGCTGTCCTCTGGTCCAAACTGAAAAGCGGGACATGGGACACTTGGAACAAGTTAGATTTTAGATTCAGAACACAGAAGAAAATGGATCATTATTATCTTAGCAGCTGGATAACTGAACAAAGATGACATCTTGTATGTGTGCAACTCTGTGAGGGGAAGACTATGTATGTCAAACTCTGGTTACTTTTGTTTTAACCACATTGCTCATTTTGTCTATGTGGTAGCTTTTGTCCCTGTCTAAACGTAAATTCACATAAAGCGTACATTCAGTTAATTTTCTCTAATACCATGTTATGATCCCAAAAGAACAAAGAGATGCCAGAAAAAAGACAGAAATAAGGGCATGCAAGACACAGACGTTCTGTAGTGTGCATCCTTAAATGTCACTTGCTGTGTTGGATGGTGGGTAAAATGAAAGACCAACATGCAACACATGATGTACCAGCAAGGAATTCCCCTAAATACCCATGGGAAGGAGAAAGCAGCTCCCAGCAGTTAGTAAAGCCAGATGTCCTCAACCACAAGACTCTACAGGGATGCAAAAGTATGGAGACACTTAACACAATGGTTTAACTGGCACTCACTTAGATGTGTCTCTTAGAAAAGGTTTTTGACAATATGACCCATATTCTGTCATATTAGATGTTATACAAAGTAAACATTGAGATAATGTTGAATTATGTAACTAATTTTTATTATACAATATAAAACATTTGGTTAACTAAAAAGTATGAGAATATTGTAGTAACAGAGCAAACTATTCCAACAATATCTTTGGAAATTTGTCCATATATGAAGGTGCTGAACCATAAATTCAACCTCAAACTGTGAGTACAGCTAAAAAGAATACAGATGACTGAGCACAATGCGACTTTCTTTTTACTGAAAACAAAGTAAGGAAAGGTTATGGAGTTCGCTGAAAAGATGGGGAGGGTGACACAGTGAGATGTTTTTGTCTGAAGAGGTGGGGTCAATGAGTTCACTGTGTGCTGAACATGAGCTCCTCAGCCTACACTGACAGAGACATGCAAACAGGTTGGATAGAAGAGGAGCAGACAGAGAAGAAGAGATGCATCAGATGTGACATGCTGGGGGCTTGACCTGCTTTGTGATTCACCATGACAGCCCCTAGCGACTCCACCCCACCAACCAAGCCACACTCTTCCCATCTCTTCTACTGACTTTTAAAATAAAGCTTGTGTCAGAGGACATCCTGCACATGTAGGCAAGAGAGACTTAAAATGGACTTATCACTTTCTGCACAGCTATAACATCCATGTTCTTTCAGATGCACGTTTGATTCGTGACCTTTTCATACCGTTTTTTCCCCGTTTTAGATGATCTCAATCTGTAACTGAAGACAGGAAATGACTCATTAGTAAAGGAGGTGTGTTGCACAGAAAATATCTGCTCTTTTAATTTTATGCCATTAGCAAAGTGTCATGTCAAACACAGATGAGCTCACTGCCTTTATGCAAATGCATACAGTCTCTGATTAGTCCCCATAATAGAGCATGCACTGCATGACAGCTCCCCTCTGAGGGGCATTCTTCTTGGCCTGGGATAATCTTTGTCTGAGACCGACCTCACCTCAACCCAATGAGAACAAAAGGCATCCTCTGCTTCACTAATTCAAGAGCCTCACACACACATTATGAAAGCCTGACCCAAGATGCCCCCCCACCCCTTTTTTTTTCTTCTTTTTTGTTTCTACTCTTAAGGCTCTCACTTTTAACCGACTTTGAAACATGTGCACCTGTAGCAGCAGGGAGGCCTCAAGATATTTACTTTCTCTGGTAACCACAAATATTTTTTCGTGGAGAACTGGGAGGTTGTGAGTGACAAACACTTGAGAGAATATTAAATGTGTAATTGCATACACACATTAATTTAACCCTTAACTATATTTTGCCAACATTAACTTTGTGAAAGAAAAACAAAATCTTGTACAACAGCATGTCACGCAAGCTGGTTCTGGAATAAAGAATAAGAGTATAATTTCACTTATGTGTAAGGTCAGCTGGTGCAAGAATGCCTGACGTGGGGAAGGGCTGACTTCTTACTAAATCTATTTTCAGCTTACCCTCAGAAATGCCCCATTAGGCATCATGGTGTAAATGCAGAGCAGCAGAAATTATCTCTCCACAGAGTAAATGTAAGTCCACCTGCTATTTCCACTCATTATATGGGTGCAATTTATTTGGGGTTTATAGTAGAGAAATGTCTACAACTTCCAACTGTTTAAATGAACCCAGTAATCTCTGAATCATATGTGATCAATGTCCTCCAAACAAGCCAGTACAGCATTAAAACGAGTCCTCTACTGGACTTCAGAACAATTGAATTGACACAGCTGCTGTTTCTTGTGTAGCGAAGCATGAGGCTTGCAGTAACGGTCACAGAATAAGTAAACAAACTGGGCCCAGTTGCAGGAACAGGTGCAACCACAGTGAAAGTGGCCTCACTTGCAATTAGTCCAAATAAGTTACAGGCAACAAAACTACAGTCAGGAAAGAAGACCTCCCAGGAGACCGACTGCTGGAGAACAGCTGCTTCTCAAATCACTAACTTAGATTAATGTCAGTGATTAGGGCCCATATTTAATTAGTGACAAAAGCAAATTCTCAAAGAAATGCCCTAAATTTCCACCCATTGCATGTAGAGGCCCCATGCAGTTTTAACCAAATACTACCCTGGATTAATTTAATTATATTATACATTATATTGCAAGCTTTAATTGAATTATATTCTGAGGTTGTACACTATATTTGCACAGACAGAACCTAAATTTGTTTAAAAAAAACAAAAAAAATCTTAAAAGCCCATTACACATGGCTGAAAGGTTCAAATATTTACATACATATATATATATATATGTTTTTTTTTTCATTTTATTTGTTATATATATATATATATATATATAAAACAAATAAAATGAAAAAAAAAACCACCAGAAATGCTCAAGTTTACAGACCTGAACTCATTTTGTACATGGACGTGGTATGATATCTTTGATAGAGTTTAACCATCTAACACATTCAAGCTAATACTACTCAATCTGCTAGATTTAGATTTATCACAAAAAGGAAAAAAAATAGAAATCTTAACATGCTGACCTGAATATGTACTCTTCAAACTCCTAAAATCTGGTACAATTTAGAAATTAACTCACTGAACTTAGCAGAATTTACTTCTTTTATTAAAGCGGTAATAAACGTTCTGTTTTTCTGACTCTTATAAATAAAAATAAGAAAACCTAAAGTATCCTGAAACTGAGAAACCGCACTTTTCCCACAGCTTTTTTTTCCCCTGAGATGCTTTGTTGCTTTACAGCAGCGTTTCGTTTTACAGCATTGTGTAACATGCCAGAAACTGGATTTCAAAACACACTATCATTGATTCAGAAAATAAATGCAAAATGATATTAGTGGAGGCGGGGAGGGATAGAAAGGAAATTGGACCGCTCATCAGAAAGGAGTGAACTCGTTCTTACTCGCTGAAGAGAGCTCAGAGTAGAGGTAGGAATCAATATGGATGTCGACTAGGCCAATGTTAGGGAGCTTTAAAGCTTGCAATGATGGGTCACTATTAGCAGCCAAATCAGCAAACACCAAATAAAACAGAAATATGAATCACAAAAGAAATATTATGGTGCATTCACATAGAGCTGTACTCAATAAACACGAACATTTGTTGGACACATTAAAAATGAATAAACTCGAATAGGATAAATTCCTCTGAATAAATATTAAATATCTATTATATTTATAATGGCTAAACATCTATTTAAAAAATGACTAAAATTACATGGTTTTTAACAGAACAAAATACTTCTGCTGAGTAATAATACAACATTTAGACAGATTTTGCATCCAAATAAGAAAGACAAAAAAAACCTATAAATAGGTTGTCAATACCAGAAGTAAAAAAGTTTAACATCCTGAGTAACATAATGGTTGTTTAAGCGTGTAAATACAATTTGTGGATCAATCATAACTAATTTTTAAGATAAAAGTACAACAATATAGCAGATAATACAGTGAAATAAAAGGCCACTTCCTGACAATCTTCCTATGCTCCCCTCCCCCATCTCTCCTCTGACCCCGGATGTGCAATACAGGTTGCAAATTAGCGTAGGAGCCGTCTTTTACAAGGCCTGCAAAAAGGCACGTTAGAGAAGAAGAGCTCTGCAGTGAGCTGTGGCGAGCGTGGCACCTCTTCAGGACTCCAGGCACAACACAGGCTGCTTCATTAACACTGAGCATCAAACTGTCAGACCTACTTCTGGCATGATGTCAAAGTGGGTCCATGAAAAGATGTGTGTTATGAATTCAGCTAAAATATAAAGAAAAGTGGGGAAATAATTAATTACATCTTGTTTAACACTAATTCACATTAACAAAGGTTTGTGTAGCTGCTCTCATTAGGATTATATACACATATTCAGAGCTACAATAAAAACCAAACCCTAAGCCTTAAACTTAAACTCAATACATATCTACTTGTGACATATCAACAAAAGTTGAGGTATTTTTGTAGAAAAGCTGTGACAGAAACAAAACACACAATGTTTAAAGTCGTCATTAAGACAACAATGATTCAAAGTAACTTTGACTTTTTATGCACACAAAAAACCTCAATCTGTTCTTTTTGTTTTAAGGCTGGACTCTGAAATATTTAATGTCTCAGAATATTTCTTAGCCTTTCGCTGACCCTGTCTTTTATACTTTGCATAGTAAATTTGAGGCCAAGCTCTTTTTGTTAACATAACACAGTAGGGGATTATTATCCTACACAAAATAGAGGACAATGTAAAGAGCTGCATGCCACAGATTCCTCCAGCTCACACATGTAGACAGCAGACTGTACATTGGCCACAGCCTCTAACAATCCAGTCAGCTGATTTATCCCCACCTTTCTTCAGACCATGTTCCCTCCTCTTTGAAAATCCCTGCCTCAAGCCTCCTTTTCTCCATGGGGTTACTTTGAGCTTGAAGTGGGCCTCTTAAATTCAGGGCAGGCCTCCCATCTTTAAGCTTGTGATCACAAGACAAATAGCTAACAGTTATTTTGTGTCTTCTTCCTTCATTTGGTTGCCGTTGTCCCAGTGTGCATGCATCCACTAAGTTGATCAGTGCATTATCCTTAAAACATTAGCACATATTGGTTACATTAAAATGAGTGACTGTGAAAGTTATACGACTGTAAAACTAGAGCCGGACCAATAAACTGCTAGCCTGATCTAACCAGCTGATATAGGTAATCTAAGAGAGATTATTTATAAGCTACTGTTGCTACACATCAATCTGGAAAGTCATTCACAAAATATTCAGAGCTAATTGTTAAACATTAACAAAACATTACTCAGATGGAAAATATAAACAGTTGTCAATTTTCAAACATGCAAAGAAAAGACCAACAATCACACCAGTATAACATGTTTGCAGCCATTACTAAATATTGGTCTATTCCTCTTGATAACGTCATGCACAAAAACAATTACTTCACATTACTGCTGCTGACTTTCACCCAGTCTGGGCTTAAGGAGAGTTCGGATTTTGCCAACTCTGCACATCCACTAATGGCCACTTCCATCCGTTGTTGCTTGTTGATCTGAGGGGTGTTGTTCAAATGGAGGCCTTTGTGAGCTTTTCCACTGCGCAACTTGCCTCATCCTACTTTCAGTAATGTCTGTCATTAGTTTCCACAGTGGATATACGCAAACATCATGCACCAGACAGTAAAATCAACAGGTTGCTGACCTATAGCGTGGAGTCTCTTGATGCACGTTTTAGTAAGCAGATAGTCATACAAACTGCTTTCCATTACAAGATTTTAAGCTTTCTAACAAAGCTGGGCAAGTTATTCACAAGCTAGAACCAAACATACACTAAAATGCTTAGATCTGCAAGGCAATGGACATTTTAATAACAGATTACGTGTTTTGAGAAGAACCTCGTTGTTTTTTTTCGCCAGTTATATTCAGCAGAACCACTTCCTGTTCATCACTGAACGTCACAGCTCACTGAGAAAAACAGTAGCGGTGCCAGTAAAAAAAAAAAAAAAAGATAAATGTCTGTTACATGCTGAACCCTGCCACTTACAAACCCACCAACACCCAGGGGAACCCGCCCCCGCATCGCAAGGGCCTCATGCAACAAAAAGGTATCACGATCACTAAGCTACTGCCCAATTTTTCTTTTTTTCTTCAAGAAAAACAAAATGCATCTCCATGATATGAAGTGAGACAGGAAGCTGTAAAGGCCCCAGCATGGTCCTCATCCTGTGCTCCACCCATCTTCCAGTTTGGGGTGGTATAATCACTGATGCCCTCCACCCACCATGAGGTCACCGGCTCATCTCCATCTGTCTCTACATTTAGGGAAACTACAGCATGTATTGATAGACCACCAATAATTTAGTGTAATAAGTAGCAGGGATGCTGAAATCAAGGTAAAAATCACAACACATAGAAGTTGATGTACAGTATATAAAAAGGTGTCTCCCATTGATTCCTCCTCTTTTTCCAGCTCCGCCCCTCTCGTGTTTTGCAGGTTGGGGATGTGAACACATGGCACTGTTTTCCATCCACTTGGCAGGAAATGCATCATAGTTCATTGTGGGGGGACTGTGATGTTTTTTTAACAGGGAAGTGTAAAAATAACTATTAGCCTGTGGTTCCAAGGCCTGGCGGGAGTGCCAACATTTAGGAATGTAGAGGTTGGAGCAAAGATGTGTTGATTTAGTATCAGAGGGAGAGAGGTTGAAGCTTTTGTTCTTTGCTTCTGAAAAGTATTGGCGCTTCTGAAGTGCAGTCAACCACCTCTGATTCTACTACAGCTGGAGGATAAAATAAGAAGAAATGTTTCCAGATTGAAGATTAAAAAGAGACCCCTGTCCACAGTTCTCTTATGACCTTATTACTCTGTGTTTGCATTATGCCACAAATTTAGCTCCATACAAATACCTTTGGCAAAGGTCCTGAGAGAGAAAAGAAAAGGAAGTAATGGGATAAAGAGCAGTGATCCCTTTCTCCAAGCTGTAGCATCCGCTGAGGAAACTCTAGAAGACACGGACACAAAGATATGAGCGCACAGCTCAGGAATGGAGGATGTTTGACGTGGTTCCCAGCATCCCCTTCTCCCAGCCCCTTCCCCTCCGACACACTCCCCAACACTGATTAAGGTGTTTGTGTCGCCTCCTGTTATTGTCAGGGGAGATCCAAACAGTTTACTCCATGCCGCCCCCCTTCAAAGGAAACCTGCGTTCCCACCAGCCAGTGCATCTACATGCAAGAAAGTGCAGATTAAAAAGAGGAAAAGGAGTTTTAGTACGCGACAAGTCATTATATAAGCTGCGATCCTGCTTTTCATGTGAGGGTGTTAAACAATGGGAACTATATTTGATTGAGGTTTCCCAAAGGCATTTCCTGGCAGCTTTGAAATTACGTCTCATGAGAATGCAGAGGTTACAGCAAAGGCTGTAAAGATGAAATATGAATGCAACTCATGTTTTCTACACAGGCTTTCACTTGCCTCATCTTTTGGTCTGAACTGGCTTTGTCTCCAAAAAAAAAAAAAGAAAGAAAGAAATAGAGGCAGTCAAAACTGCACTCACATTCTGTAGATTAGTTTGGAAATAAGACAAAAGTGTGAAATCCATATTGCTTTTTAAGGCATTCTTGCACAATAATTTACTCAGTCAAACTGGATTTCATTGCCTGCTCACAAAACCCACAGCTTTATAAAACTACATCGCTGGTTGAAAAAGAATTTAAAGATTTTTTTTTTAAGTTTTAGACATTTTCACAGGTATTTGCAGGTCAAAGCAGCTGGTTCAGCCTAATGTTTCTTTATTAACACAGCAAATTGACTTGTACAACAGCTGACAGAGGAAACAACACTAAAACTTCAAAGGTTACTTAAATGCCAATGGTAGAAGCTCATTTGAACACTTCCTGTTGAACATTTTGTCATACCATGGATATTTTTATCGTGCGTAACTATTTCTGCATCCCACATGGAGACAGGTGAAGCAATTCTTTGTATTAAAAAAATAATTGATAGAGAAATAAAAGCTGTTTAAGCATCAAGTGATCCTTGATTGGGTAAACTGTAGTAAATTCTGTTCTGGTAGAAGTAACAGGTTGCAAACTGCAAATTGAACATAAGTGGAAGGTTCTGATTGGGCTCTGGTGTTATCCCAATAGAGCTGTCTAAACTGGATTTGAAGAGGAGGACATAGTAGAAAAGGGCAACTTTCTCTCTCAAGAAAACACTATTCTGTTCAGTGGCAGAGTGATGTCTCACCAGGAAGAAAAACAGTTGATGTGACGTCATTGTCTGGATAGTTACCGTTTATAGCAAACTCATCACATCATCATTTGCAAACGTGTCAAATTATCTTTAATTATTACCTTAGAGGAAAAAAAGGATGGGACAAATGAAGTGACATGCTATGGACTCAATCTCCAAAAGGTCTGATCATTAAAAGGGGCTTTTGCTGAAGTAATCTACTCTTTTCTGATGCAAAAGTGCGGTCAGACGTTTCAATTTGACCACTTTCTGCATAATGAATAGATCAGAGCCTTTAGTTCAGCTGTGCTGCTAAGTCCACGTCATGAAACAAGAAGTCATTTTGCGGCTTAACTCTCACTGAGCTCTCATATGCTCTCATTAAAAAGGAAATCAAATATCAAACCATCTCATTGTGCTCCAACTATGCGCGTGCACATCAAACACTCACCTTCCAACCCGCGGAGCTATTGCTGTCTCCTTTATCCTTGAAATAAGGCACGCTTTTGACCATCCAGTCGTAAATCTGTGACAGTGTCAGTCTCTTCTCAGGTGAGCTCTCTATCGCTTTCGTGATGAGATCAGCGTAGGACATGTTACCCCAGGCATTGCGCCGGGACGAGCTAATCTTCCTCTGACCGGAGCCACTCAAAGGTGGGACACCTGAAGGAGGCACCTGTTGCTCAGGCGGCAGCTGCGGAGCAGGTAGCTGCTGCTGTTGGAGGTGATGATGATGATGATGGTGGTGGTGGTGGCTGCGATGTAAATGCGCACAGTTTCCTTCTCTAGACTGAAAAATAGTGCAAGGCGGTTTCTGCTCAGCGTACTCTCCATAGTCTTCCTCTAACAAACTAAGGTTATTGATGAAGTCTGTGTTCACTCCCGGCTCTTGCTGCACAGACGGCGCAGGAGAGGATGTGTTGGAACCGGTGGGATCTATCAGCTCCGGCCGGGGCAGGGGCCAGGTGCAGGACCGCGGCCGGGAGAGCGGCTCAAAGTCAGGGTCAATTTCAACAGGTTGTGCCTGCGGTGGTGCCTCAGCCATGTCTGGGTCGCACTTTTTACACAGACGCTCACATAAAAATAGCTTAACAATAGTCTATGGCTACAGAAGAAATAAATAAATCACAGACGTGGAGAAAAAAGGTTGCAAAATGATGCTGCGTTCAGGCGTTTGATCCCACAGTTTGAGACTAAATAGGGGTCAAAAAGGCGCAGCGTTTCGTTCAAGGTCTTCACTTAAGTTAGCACCTTCCTGCATCAGCAACTCTAAAGTCTGCCGCTCTGTCACGATTATAAAGTAGCCTATCCCAGTAGTAGTGCTATGTGCTGCCTTCACGGCCAAACCACAAGCTCCAATTTCAGAGCTTCTCAACTTTACGGTGCGTTCAAGTGCTCTCCGTCGGAAATCGCGCCATTTCAGGACCACATTTAGGTAGAAACTTATATTGTAAGAAAATATTAACCTCCAATCTGTGAGCTGTTAAGGTTTATTTGACTAAGGATAAAGTTTATTTTTTATACGCTTTAAATGAAGCCAAAATTTTAAAATAATTTGGGAAACCCTTTTTACCCTTACCCATCAACCAAGGAGCAACCACAACAATGCTGTTAATAACTGCCAATTACACACTATTAAAGTTTGTACATTTCATGAAATAACACTTTATAACAGTTTATATTACAATATAGTTGTTTATTGCTTTGCTGACTCAAATCCAAAAGGTGGACATTGCTCTGGGCACAGATAAACATTTAGGCTTATCTGACAATCAACTGTTTCTCTCTCTCTTCCCACAATAGTTTTTCCCCCTTGTGGATTCAATTGTAAAGTTATCTTTCCACTGCAATACTTATAGAGATTAGCATGCTTATACTGTAAGCTACAGCTGGGTATTTCCCCAAAATAACTTCAGTTCTTTACTTATTAACTGTTATTTCTGATTACTTATGACTTAGTGTATCAATAACTATTTCATCAAAGACCACCCTAATTTCTTGGCTAATCAATTAAGTTTTGATCATTCTACTTAATATAATCACAGCACGTGTTGCTGCTTTGCAGAGGGAGACTTTATTTATTAACAAAAGCTGTTATTTGTTGTTTTTTATCTATACTGACTCTTGATGTGAAATATTTATATCCTAATTTGACTTTACTCGCAGCTCCCAGTACTACCATCTAGAGGGCTACACTAAATATAACAATTTCCAAGAACATAAAGTCTTTCCATTCAATATACAGCTGACAGAAATAGTTTTAACGTGTTGCCAAAATCTTATCGTGCCGATCGCTACGCTTAAACAGGAGTGAACAAAATGTGGAAATGAGGCACTTTAAAACATCAACCTGTCATGTTCCACTTCTCAGACAATAGATGGAGGAGGGTGTTTTTAGACCACAGGGAATCTGAGTGGCACATTGTTAAGAGGTTGTTTAACTTTAAAAGCACTTCCTTAGCTAAATGTACGATTCAAGGTCTAATCTCTACTGTAAACGTAATCTGACACCACTAGTTTTTTTTTCACTTAAAGAGGGAAAATGTACATCTAGAAAAAGAAAACTACATTTGTTAGACGTTTAGGACACTTATGGAATAAGAATATTTGCACTTTCATGCAATTACATTGTTGCACTGAGCTACTAAAAAGTAAATAACTGGGCGACTGGTGCACATAAATAAGCACAAGGACATCAATATAGGTTTATATTTTAAGTTGTGGGTGTGCAGTAAAAGTTCATGTTCTTTATGGACATTTTTCTTCCAGCCTGCTAACATGCCAACGTACAGATTTTAATCAATGGTTTCACTCTAATTGGTCTCCAAGAGGATATCCAAAACAAATTACGGGAATTTGTAAACTCATAGGCATTAAGTTGATCATGGCTGCCATGTCCTGCACTGAAAATATGATTTCTTTTTTATTTACTTGGTCAGTAAAAATAGAAAACACTTCAAACTGTGCAGTTAGTTGAGGTAAATATCAGCCTCATTGAGGACATGCTCTTTTTGGTGAAAGTAGTCTCTGAACCAGAAAATATGCTCTTTCTTCTGTTGCACGGTCAGGTAGGGGTTTTTGGAAAGACCCGCCACCACAAGCTCCATGAAGTGTCGTACAGGTCCCTGACGAGGGAAACCTTCCTCCAAGTGTTTCTCTAAGAAGACGTGCTCATGGAACGGGACGCTGGCTTCCTCCTCAAGGCCTAACATGGTATAAAAATACATTATTGGTAAATCTTTCCACCAAATTTTATTTCCTGTCCTGTAAAAATAAGATTCTAGTCATCAGGCTTGGACTGGTCGATGAGAAGAAGACCTGACTGGGCGGCCTGTCTAAAATAAAATCATGATGCACTACATGATGGAGGCGAAATTGGTCTTGGATAAAAAAAGAAAGAGAAACTGTTTCTTTAAAAAATGTCAAATCAGGACAAGACAGCAAATGTTGGAACCATTCAGATGTTTTAAAGTCCCCACCAGTACCAGCATTATTGTGAAAATTCTGTCTTGATATCCTTCTGGTTGTAAATGATGTGATTGCAGCTTTTCATATGCTTGTTGGTTAAACAGTGACGTCTGAAAGGCTTACCAATTTCATTATTGACTGGATACTGCCACAGTTTCCCTTCTTTGGTCCACTGGATCATTTCATCAAACCCGTTCCGAGGCATTTGATTGGTTGACAGAGACAACTGATTTGCATAATCCACATCCCATAGAGTTGGCTTTTCTGAATATATAACCAGGGTTAAAATCAGTAAAGTCAAACCCAGTGGAAATTGCAAAGTATCATCAAATTTGCTAAAGTATTATTGAAATAATGGTCTAGCTGGAAATATCAATTATGAACTGAAATAAATGGGTGGTAATGCGCAAACATAAGCCAATAGTACCTAAAGTTGGTTCAACTCCATCTTCATCAGTAGAGGGAGAAAAGATGTTAAGCCTTTTTGCTGGGATCAAATTCCTCCTAAAAAGTAAATGATACATGAAACACATGCCTCTCAAAAACAAGCAACTGAAGATATAAATAGGGTTCACCTTTTCCGGACACCAGCCAGCTCAGCTGTGATTCCTCTATCTCGAGTGTATCCTTGTCCGTCATCATCAAACCGGATCTGATTAGCTGGCCATGCGTTCTGCCGGCTGGGATTCTTCCCAACTTTCATGTCTGCAATGATTACTCTGAGGAAATTTTATTTGTCAATATTTAACAATCAAATATGTTAATTCTACATTATTCAGGTAAAAAAAACAGAGAATATATCAACCTCTCAAACATACCCAAGGTTGTCCATGTTGCCTTTTTTCTGAGCTTCTGAGAGGGCTTTGCGCTGCCTCAGCTGCCTGAGCAGCTCAGATTCAGCCTGTCTTTGGTTGGGAAGAGTGGAGGCAGCAGCAGATGCTGCTGCAACCAAATCAGGATCCAATGTATCACTATTGAAAAGAAATTACAAAAAACACTTCAGAAATGTCAAGACCAGAGTTGGTTGGGTCACCATAAATTAAACAAACTTTAATTCATGGAATGAACAATGGAATTCAGGGACTATCTCATAATGCTGAAGGACATTGCGAATACAAATACTATCAGATTAAAAGCTTAATGGAGAAGTCAGCCTATTTAAACAACTTGTCCTCATTCTCACCTCTGTGAAGAAACTTCCACTGTTGCCTTTTGAAACATACTGCTGGTTCTCTCAAAAGCTTCTGGTGTATGCTTATACAGCGTTGTTGACTCAAAACTCTGGTTTACCTTCAGGCTTTTGAGCTTCCGTTTAGTCGTTACTTCCACTTTCATACCTCCAAGAAGCTCCAGGAGACCTTCCTTCTCCCTCTTTGCTTCTCTCTTGACATCTGTTGACTTTGTTGCGACCTCTTTAACTGTAACATGTCCAACTTGCTTTTTGGTACCTTCGTTATCTGCGTTTAAAACCACTGCATCCACTTTTTGTTCTTTTATTTTTATTTGACAATCCTCTGGTGCAGTTTCACCATTAGTAGAGGGTATGAGGTCATCTTTCTTTTCACAGAGTTTGACTGGACATGTGCTGAGAGAAGTTTCTCTGCCACCATTTACAAGCCTGAGATGGGTTGAAAGCACATTTACTCAACAAAGGATGGTTGAATCCATATAAACAATATTATGAGATGGTGGCTATTATTTGGAGTAGGAAACGTTCTTCAACAAGAATACATTGATTTCAGTATGATGCAAGAAATGCAAAAGTCTCCATTTTAATATTTAAACCATAAAAGTTGTCATAGAGTAATAGTTTTATCTTCATTAACCTGCCACAACAGAAGCCATGGCTGAAAAAATAGCAACCCTAACGCCCCTCCCCACCAGCACAGGTTAGGTAAGCTAATGGCTAACTGAGTTCCGTAGCTGATGTAAAACCAAAGCTTGAACTGTTTATAATGAACGACGTCCAACTTTACTTCAATGCAAACAAATTCACAAGTAATTGTAAAAAGGTTGTATTTAACGTTCATAAGTTTTGTGCTGAGCTTTGTTCAGGCTATAGACTGTATAAAATGTACAGACACATGTAACGGAGTGTATTCCAACTTACCTAAAAACCGTATTACATTTAAGGGTTAATACACATGACTCGTAGACACTTAGTGAAGGGTTTCGGCCTACACATACAATCCGGGATAAAAATCGGTACATTTTTTCTTGAAATAACCTTTCACGTTCCTGACGTTTTCCACCGTTGCTACATTCTAAGGTCACCGAGAAACATGTACTGATAACAATAGTTCCGGCCCGGAGGCTTCAAACGCTGTGGTTTTCACTAAATTGGAATAAATAAATAAAATATTCGTATTGTTTTGGTTTGTAATTGTAATTATAAATTGTAATTAAAAATGTCGTTAGAATATTTTTTAAATATAGAAATAGGCCTTCAGTAAATGAACCAAGTTGTTCATTCTGTCATTTTCTTGAGAAATAGTCTCGCGATATCACAAGCTGAACGTGACTCAAAATGGCGATAGAACATAAGCGCTAATTCACGAACGGATGTCTCAGCTGGAGTCGGTGCAAGTTGTTTATTTAGGCCGAAAGATGGACAATAACAGAGGCGAAGCAGTGTTGGAAAAGCCTTGCTGTTGTCAACATTGATACCGTGTTTTCGTTTAAAGTGTTCCGTAAACTCTAAAGGAGCGAGACAACTTCACACAGGTAAAACCTTTTACGGAAGCTAAGTTATTAGCATGGAAGCTAACATACATTAAAATGTGTTCGAGAGATAGATAATATTAAAGATATATAAACTTAAAATTATGCTCGAAATTAGCATTTTTTTTATTTTGCAGCGAAGTTGTTGAGTTTGTCAGAATGTGCGATTGTAGTGTGCCGTGTGTGGTTACTTCTGTCAAAGTGGTTAACCCGCTCTCTGTAGCGTAGTATGTTTGTTTACACATAAGAAGTAATTTTAAATCAGCGCGAATTTATTTTTATTTATTTATCTTTCATAATTGATTTATTGCGTCAATAAAGGGAATTTATTATGCATTTGTGATAGTGATAACAAATCAATGTGTACTAGAGATTTTTTTCCTAAACAAATGAACACGTTTCCTTCTACCTAAAAATAAGCTATGGTGTATTTTGCATAACTGATCATTCACATTACTAATAATACCGATTTAACTCTCTTGTTAAGTTGCATTAGAAACACGCTTCAATTTTTGTTCCATAAATAATTACTTTATAAATATATCCTCAATAAAAAAAAAAAACTTAGCTGTATTTTCGTACTGTTTTGTAGCTATTTTTTTGTTCCATTTATGTTACTATGTGCTCATGTGCCTAATAGAATTTTTTTATATATAATTTTTTGTCAATATAAAGTTATTAACAGGATACTTTAAAGTTGGGATATTTGTGATTTGCTGGAGTGTGATTTTTGTCTTATGACCAAATGTAAAATAGTTATATTCTGTACAAACTGGTCTATATTTTGGTCCATGATCTAAGGATGAAATAGAATAACAAAATACCCTTTCACCATACTAGAAATATCTTTTCAGTAAACTTTGCTAATAGAAGTACACTACCACAGTCTGATGGATTTCATACCTAAACCTTCTTGCTTTCTTTTAACAGCCATGGCGGAGGAACGTCGACAGAAGCAGTGTTCAGTCGTCCTGCCTACTGAGTCAATGAAGGCCATGGCAGAGTCTGTTGGAGTTGGACAGTTGCAAGAGGAAAGCTGCGTCGCCCTTAGTGAGGAAGTCAGCTATAGAATAAAAGAAATTGCACAGGTGAAGCATGGATGTTTAGAGAATATTTATTTAGGTTTTTTTATTTGCTTTTTAATTTTCAATTCTTCTGAAGCCGATTGAATAACTTGTTTAGTGTCACATATGTTATGTTGATTTATTCTACAATGCTGTTTGGTCTCATTGTTTTTGTTTTTTTTTTGCATAGGATGCTCTGAAATTCATGCATCATGGGAAAAGACGTAAATTAACTACCAGTGACATAGACAATGCTCTCAAACTGAAAAATGTGGAGGTAAGACAGTACCAATAGTCTTCAGCTGTCAACTTTTCCCATTTTTAAGGCATTCGATAAATGCTGTGTGAAATCTTTTAAATAAATCCATCTTTTTTTCTCTTTTTGTATAGCCTTTGTATGGGTTCCAGTCCCAAGAGTTTATTCCTTTTCGCTTTGCAAGTGGCGGTGGACGAGAACTTCATTTCTATGAAGAAAAGGAGGTTGATCTTAGTGACATTATAAACACACCACTCCCCAGAGTACCATTAGATGTCTCTCTCAAAGGTAAAAATATTTGTATTACATGCTGTTATACACCATTAATTGCAATATCTTGTTTTGCATACTTAATAAGTTTCTTCATGCTCCTCATTTGTTAATCTATAGCTCATTGGTTAAGTATTGAAGGGGTTCAACCGTCAATTCCAGAAAACCCACCACCAGGTTAGTTCTGCTTTGATTTTCCCCTAAAATATAAGACACAATATATTTAATGGGTAAGAAATAATGGGGGTGTATTTACTTCATTGCAGCAACAAAGGAGCAACAAAAGACTGAATCCACAGAACCTCTTAAAGTTGTCAAACCTGGTCAGGAGGAAGAAGGTACTATTCAAGGCAAGGGTCAGGGGGCAGCAGCTCCTGATGGCAAAGGTCAGTACACTAGTTACTGAAATATTTTGTCCACAATCCCTACCTCTGGCTTTTTTGTTTCCTAATCATCGGAATCAGTTTAGCAGCATATTTTGTCCATGTCTTTCAGGAAAGGAGAAGGGTCTCATCAGGTTAAAACCACGCAGTACTCATGAACTCTCTGTAGAACAGCAACTTTACTACAAGGAAATTACAGAAGCATGTGTTGGCTCCTGTGAAGCTAAAAGAGCAGTAAGTTCCTAATGTCTCTGGATATGTTGAGCAATTAAATACCATAATTTTGTTTTCTAAAGAGTTTTTTATTTATCTTTTCATCAACTAGCTTTATAATGAGGATTTTACACATGAGACATTTTTTGTGTAAATTATGCCCCATTGACCCTGTTTGTTGTGTTCTTTGTTTCCCTTAGGAAGCCCTTCAGAGTATTGCTACTGATCCAGGACTTTATCAGATGCTTCCCAGATTCAGCACCTTTATTTCTGAAGGCGTAAGGATGTTTCCAGCATGTTGTAGTGCTCTGAAAACAACAAACAAATTACAGTAAATACCCAAACATTTCTCAGCTTTCAGTTCTGACCGTATTTTCTTTAAAGGTTCGTGTTAATGTGGTGCAAAATAACTTGGCTTTGCTGATATATCTGATGCGGATGGTCAAAGCTCTTATGGACAACCCCACCTTGTATTTGGAAAAATATGTAAGTTAAGTCATTGCATGTTCTCTTTTTTCAGTTTGAATTTTTTACAACATATTTATGGGTTATTTTTTTATTTAATAGTTCCCATGTTTTTGTTTTATTTGTAGCTGCATGAGCTCATTCCAGCAGTGGTCACCTGTATTGTGAGTAAGCAGCTCTGTTTACGACCAGATGTCGACAACCACTGGGCTTTACGAGACTTTGCTGCTCGTTTGATGGCCCAAAGCTGTAAAACTTTCAGTACCACAACCAACAACATCCAGTCCCGAATCACCAAGACTTTTACCAAGGTGTTCTTTTTCAGGCTAAACAGTATTTTAAAAATATTTTTTAAATACATAATTAAACTTAAATATTTAAACATTTTTGTTGTAACAAAAAGGGTCACTTGGGCTTGTTAGCGTTACGTATTTTATACATTTTTTTTTTTCAGAGTTGGTTGGATGATAAAACTCAGTGGACAACACGTTACGGCTGCATCGCAGGACTGGCTGAACTGGGACCTGATGTGAGTAGAATCATCTGTTTTTTTCTCCGTTCTTTCTGAGTCCGTGGCACTAATCTAATACTCTTGTCTGTAGGTGATAAAGACATTGATTCTTCCTCGGCTTACTGTAGAGGGTGCTCGTATCAAAGCAGTGATGGAAGGACCCGTGGTCTCCAATATTGACAAGATCGGAGCAGAACATGTTCAAAGTCTTTTACTGGTAATAAATCAAGTTGCTTCACTCCTTAAAAATGTTGAGCTCGATTCACGTGTAAACTAAAACCATCTGTGCAAGTCACACAGTTGCTTTTACTAGTTTTAAATAATTAATAACTGTTTTTTTTTCCTCAAGAAACATTGTGCCAGTGTTATAGCCAAGATACGCCCCCAGCCGGACAACGTGGAGCAGTATCGTACAGACTATGGCTACCTTGGACCCATGCTGTGTTCTCATGTAACAAAGGCTAGAACTCAAGCAGCTCTGCAGGCTCAGCAAGTCAACAGAACTACGTTAACAATCACTCAGGTACACGTCATTGAGCTATGTATTACATAAGAAGACATTAATGTTATTCATTTTAGCAATGATATAAACATGATAAATAGTAATAAAGGATATAGTCTCATGTCAGAACACAACACCTGCAATTATAGTGATATTGTAAAGCATAGCAGACTACCATGTGCTAGAAAACTAATCATTGTTGAATAATGTTCTTTGCAGCCTCGCCCCACCCTTTCAGTCTCACAGAGTGGGTTAAGTGGGTCAGGAGGGCCTCGCACTCCCAGCATCATTAAGGTTCCAAGCTCCCTCACCCTCATGTCCCCGAGACCTGGTACCCCATCACAGCCATCTCCCCCTGCAACAAAATATATTGTAATGGGAACCAGTGCAGGAGCTGCCTCAACACAACAGGTACATTTGTTTTATCTTTTTTTTTTTTTTTTCCTCTCCACTTTTTTTTTGCTTTTTACTTTAATTGAAGAGGGCGCTGATGTTAAATGCCATAACTGCACGAAATCTGCATGGCAAACATTTAAAAGGTATCTTTCAGGTAGGTATGTGATGATAATTTATGAATAATCAATGGAAATGACTTAAGCATTGTGAAACTAATTAGGAAAAAGACTCTTTCAGGTGTCGGATGTGGCAAAATGTTTGAAATTCTCTATAAAATCCATCCATCCATTATCTACCGCTTTGTCCCTAACGGGGTCGCGGGGGGGCTGGAGCCTATCCCAGCAGCCAAC
>JBAMIG010000016.1:6726250-6738057 GCA_037177335.1 Kiunga ballochi | reverse complement strand
TATATAAATACTTTTCATCTTAAAACATCTCAAATATATATATATATATATATATATATAAATACTTTTCATCTTAAAACATCTAAAATCTAAAGATTTTCTTTAGCTAATAATGCCACCACCTCCGAGCCTTTACTATATTAACTTTTCATTATTTTGTACAGCTAAGAATGAACACAAATCAATCAGAATGACCCAGCCTGTTCTTCCTCCATTGCAGTAACCCGTCAGACGTATGTGTTCTTTCCATAGTTGCTCGTTGGCGTGTGGGATGTCGCCACAGTTGACAGCACTTGTCCTCTGGAGGTGAGCTGGTATGGATATGAACTAAAGCACAAAAGAAGTGATTTTCAAAAAGAGAATATACCTAAATTTTGCATTGAACTTGAGGTTTAAACAAAAGCTCACGTTTTTTCATTCGGTGATTTGAAACTGCAAGAGCACAACAAGCATGAGCCTCCACAGATAGCAAGCACAGCTGAGGACCAGCCGATGTACAGGCCTTTTCCAATCTCATACCTGCGGTGCAAAAAAGGTTTATCTTTATGTTCTGTTATGTTTTAAAAGTATATTTTATTGCTTTTAGAGTTACTGGTTCACTTTATTCTGGCTTACTTTATTCCTGCATAAAGCTGGTCAAAGAATTGCTGTGTGATATTGGCTGCATACCAAGACACTGCAATCATGGTGCAAGTTCCTTAAAATGAAAAGAGAGCAAAAATTAGCTTAAATGTGAGTTTATACAAGATTTATATAACATCTTGAATAAATGAAAAATGAATTTTTTTTGCATTTTTTGACTAGTTATTTTGTGAAATGAAGCAAAGCTGTTTAAAGCCACTTTTTTTATTAGTGCCTACTAAATTCTACTGCTTTTCCATTACAATTCACAATCCTCTAACGTTGCAGGGGTCCCTCCCTGTAATACCATTTTAAAGATGCTTTCCACGGGGTTTCCTGAACACCACAGAAGAAGACAGATACAAAGGCTTAAGACTTCAATGTGACTTTTTACCTGGCGTTTGCATGAAGGTTATTTATGGGAAATAAGACTGATGGAACCAATCAAGAGACGTCCTCAGTGGGCAAGACAAAACACTCTGGATCACATCTGGCCAATCAATGGACGCCATTCAATGGGCGCTAGTCTGTGGACGTAATTCTACCTGCACGACTCGACTCGCTTGGAACCTCAATGAAGTAGATCAGGCAAAAGTATCTACACAGTTCAACAAATCCTAATGGATATGCTGTTTCCGGGTGGAGTCGTGTAACGTGGGGTAGAGTAGGTACTCGTGGAAAAGTTCAATAATCTGATGGGCATTATTCAAATAAAACCACACTGAACCTTTTAGATAAGATTACTAGGTGTGCTATTCTATGAGATTGCCAGTTTCTTTAGTTTACCACTGCAAACCTTGTATTTTGTGATTATGTCTGAGAAATTGTTAACCTTTCTCAACCGGTTTGTTAGATTAGGGATGACCTTTTTAACAGCACAGACCTTTACTGATAGCTTGTCTTTTGTAAACGTAGAGATTAGAGCTCTAAACATGTCTACCCAGCTAATGTTTCAAGAAGGCTGGTTTAGAGTTAGACGTGCAGTATGAGGCGGGGGGAGCGGCTGTAGGGTTAGGGTTAGCAGTTGACCTTTGACTGGAAGGTTGGGGGATCGATTCAGGATTCCTCTGACTGTATGGATCATTGGACAAAGCACTGAACCCCAATATCCCCCTATAGGTGTGTGTGAATGAGTGAATATTCCATAAAATGCTTTAAAACTGCAGGATGAAAAGCATCATATACATATGAGTCAATATTTAACAGAGATATGTTAAAGTTCTAGAGGTTTAAATACATATTTATATATATATATATATATACCTTGAAGTAAAAAGAACACCCCTCCAATTCTTGTGATCCTCCCCTTCAGAACGTAGTTTTCTCCACATATTTTAAAGCACTGCATTCCAACCAGGGTCGCCACGAGCCCAAACGTTCCAAACACGATAGAAGCAATCATCAGTGCTCGGGAGGCTTGAATGTGCCCTGCAAGGAAACATCAAACACAGAATCATGTGTCTGCTCATAACGTTTCAAATAAGCTTCTTTTTTAAGTTTCATTTCCAAGTTTAAAGTTTTCTAATAAATAGGCAAACGTGTCCAAATTCTTGGTGTTGTCGTGTAGTTTCAATGAAAGCATTCATACAGCTGGTGATCTTTCAACACATTTGTTCAAAACTGTGTTCACGACTATGTTGTGCTTTAAGGCAGAGACAAGTTAGTTTATTAGTATCACATTAGCTATTGTAAATATGAAGTCCTTTATGAGTCGTTTTCTTTGTTGTTGCAATCACATTGGTGTAAAAACACTTAAATGGTCATCATAATGATCAGCATCATAAATTTCATTAAACGTTTATAACATCTGTACTTTATCAGATAAGGTCTTGTTTCTTGTTGTTTTAGTGAAATTATTTCCAAATGTTTTCAGTTTCTCACGTTGCCGGACATGTTTGATATCTGGGAAGCATTTCTCTGTTGGTGATGAGGTGTATGTCAGGCCTTAGGCACAGCAGCTAGGCACCCATCCATCCATTATCTACCCTAACGGGGTCGCAGGGAGGGGCTGGAGCCTATTACAGCAGCCAATGGGCGAGAGGCGGGGTACACCCTGGATGGGACGCCAGTCCATCGCAGGGCTAACACACAGAGATGAACAACCATGCACACTCACTCCTATGGGAAATTTAGAATCACCAATCAGCCTATCCCCAAGGTGCATGTCTTTGGACTGTGGGAGTAACCCGGAGAGAACCCACGCTAAAGGGGTGAACATGCAAACTCCACACAGAAAGGTTCCCGGCTGGAATCCTGCCCACACCAAGGCTCGAACCGGCAACGTCCTTGCTGTGAGGCCACTGTGCTAACCATATATATATATAAACGCCACCGTGCAGCCATATTTGTTCAGTCATTAGGATTTAGGATTGCAATGTCTTAGTAAGAATAAAGTATCATGTTAAGAACAAAAGCCGAGACAAGCGTCTGTAAAACAGCATATTTTACACAAGACCTTAGTGATTCCATGGATTTACGCTTTTATATAGATTATATACAGCAAGAAATATGAAATGTAATCTGTTGCTTTATGCTCTGAAAAATGTCCATATAACTGCAGTGAAATTTAATTGCACAACAATAAAAAGATTAATCTGGCATTTTAAAATGCCGTCATGACGTTATTGGTTTTGCACATCTGCATGCACTCATTCATTTATTTTTAAAACGGTTTTTGTTTTTGCTAATATTTTATCTGGTTTTTACAATTGTGTTCTAAAAATGAATAAAATCCTTAAATTAAGTTACGCTCCCATCAGTGTTACTGCTAACTGGAAAGTGCACACTCAGCTTTTTAATACTGCTGAATCATCAAATTAGTTGTATAAAGATTTGCAAAATATTGATAAAGGCTTAACCATGTTTTTTTTAATCAACTAAATAATATTTTAATAAAAATTTAATTAGTCAAACATTATAGTATCTGTAATTAACATATATTTGAAAAAGACTATTTATGTATTTATTTATTTAATTATTTATTATTTGTTGAACTTACCTGGAAGGGCAAAAAGGGATTGAAAGTACCGACAATTATATATCCCCGTAGATTCACTGGCACAAGACATCCAGAGGTTTTCATAGATTGTGGAAGTTACAATTACACTCTCATCTTGGGTGGATTCTTTCCAATACTCATCTACTAATGATACATAAACCAAAATCCAACCTACAAAACCTAGAAAAAGTGCTATAATCTCATTGATCCCATTCATCTTTGCAAGGATTTTCTATTGATAATAAAATGTAATAAGCACTGCCTCTGAGAGGAGCTCTATTGGCAACTCCTGTATCTGATATACATTTTGGGTGTGTGGCGGCCAAGTCCGCACTTTTATCACGTGCAGTCACACCTGGACTAATTTGAACATTGATTTGTTGGCTGTTGCTTCATTTTAAGCTGGTTATTCCCGCCCATCATTTATGACATTTCACGTGCCTGACAAGTTACAATACAAAGAGAAGTTTTTTCTTTTCTTTCTCTTATTCTTTCTTCATTTCCTTTTTTTTGTTTTTTTTTTGGAGGATGGTCTCTTTGATAATTATTAAATGAGTAAATGTATTCATTTAAATCTTTTATGAAAAATTCAAATAGAATAATCTGTTTAAAATAACATTTTAAACATATTTTGTCTTTAAAATATAAAAAAGTAAAACAATAAATATTCAAGTTACTTTTAGTTATGTGGAAATAGTGTGTTAGGAAGCCGTTTAGGACTGTGAATCACTGTCAGTCCAAGTTTGTCTATTAAAGGGTACAAATTTAAAAACCAGGCAAAAACTTTCAATTATGACGTACTTTGACAACATTTTTTCAGGTAAGTTTCATTTATTTATTTAATGCTTTCTCATTCATTTATTTGCTCATATTCCCCTTTTTAGGAATAAAATTGCAGCTTATCATTAAAAGCAGGTTATTTAAACCTCCGTAATCAAAGACTTGTGGGGGAATCACATAGAGGGCAGTCAATCCTGAAGGCTGAATGAATGATTTGTGAGATTCTTTGAAGGCAGAATGAATCTTTTAACAATGTTTAAATATTAACAAGCTTTCCATGGCACAAAAGATGGGTTGGAATTGTTGCTCTTTGTAAAGTATTTTTTACACTTTAGTGTATGGATTTATTCAAATGAATGTTGACACACTGCAGGGCTGCATGTGCTGGCCATAAGCCAGTCTGTTTCACGCCTTAATAATTAATTAGTCTGCTATAAATATAGAAGAAAATGCCAGCAAATGCCAAAAACGTGTTGTCTAGTGTGCAATACAAAATGTACTTACATCTAATTTACAGTTGCACAAAATCTTCCCAGTAGTTTGTGAAAACTACTTTAAAAAGATTTTTTTTTCTTTTTTAGCTTCATGTTTGGATCTAACAAAGTTTTTACAGCATGCAGTATTTTATCAAATATTTTATTTGTCGGCCTGTCTTCAGAAGCACAGTTCAAAGGGCTATCATATACAGTGTTTACAGTATTGAAGAGACATTAGGCATTAAGTTATAATCTTGTGTCTGTTAATGTTTTATTTCCTTGCTTTTCTCTGAGTTAGCTGTAATATGTATTTTGCTGTGTCCTCAGTCACCTCTCTGTTTAAAGGGAAAGTGCACTGAAAACCAGAAAGGTGGCTGATTTGAAGCCTTTCACCAGGAATGAAGGATCTTCATCTGTATTTGCATTAAACAACACTCAAACACATCAATAACCATATTTGGTCTGATTCAGTTGAGATAATACACACTTTATTTATTATGAATAAGTAGTAAGTAAGTAAGTAAAATTTATTTATATAGCACCTTTCACAGACAAAAGTCACAAAGTGCTTCACATAAAGGAGCATAAAATACATAAAAAGATTTTTGTACACATTAATCGTTTTATTCACTAAAGGAAAATGTTCAAAATTAAATACAACTTAATATAGATTAGCTTTTCTTTATACTTTCTTACCCATCCACACCCAACCAATCCCCTAAATAAAAATTAATTAAAAAAATTCAATTTTACACCAATAAATATACTCATACATACATGTTTACAAAAAACCATCACAAACAGAAAAGCATTAATAATAAAAATTATAACACCATCGATACAAGTTAATAAATGTAAAAAGACATATTGGGCTAGATTTTTAAATTTATCTTTATATTTCTGTAATGAACTGGCGACCTGTCCATAGTGTATACCTGCCTCTCACCAGATGAATTGATATATAAGTGAACAAATGAACTAATGGATATTTTTTATATTTTATTTAAGTACAAACACACTAAATATTAAATCTGTTTTTCTTTTCACATCGTAGGAAGAAAGACAAAATGTAAGATGTTTTCCTCTTTTTCCTTTTTCTCTCCTTGTTACTATCTTTTACGTTCTTATTCTGTAGTTTGACTAAAATGAACATAGAGGGAAAAATGTAAAATGGAAAAGGTCAAACAAAAACCACCACATAAACAAGAATAAAGCCTGTGCGAATGAATTTTTAAAAGATCTAAAATGATTTTAACTTCCTTTTTATGCTTTTCTTTATATAGTACATTAAATAAAGCCCAATTGACCAAGATGCTGTACAAAATATAATCACATTAAAGGAACAAGTACTAATAATATCTATGTCTATAAGTCGATTCAAATCAAGTGTTTTGTTTTGGTCCTTGGCAAAATGTTTGTCTCCATCCATTTCCATCCAATACCCAGCTACTGATATCGGTTCGTCAGGCTGAAGCTAGTTACAGGATACTATTCTCTTTTCAGCCTCAAACCGAATCCTTTACACATTTTAATGTTCTGGATCTCCAAGTACTCCAAATAAAATCAGTGCATTCCATTTTACAACAAGCAAAGCAAACAACGGCCCAAAATGGCTGCTTTCTTTTATTCATTATACCATTTAGTAAAATACAGGGTCACAGGGGAAGGTGGGACCTTTATGCCAGTAATTAGCAGGTGAAAAGCACGGTACAAGCTGTACCCTGCAGTCCCTGCAGCCCAAGACGTATGTAGTAGATTAAATAAATAGGTTCTTTCTACTGTTTATCAAGGTAACGTAAAAAACGCTTTATGTAACTCTTCAATGACATAAAAGGAGATTTATGGTTCATATGGGTTCAGAAGGTAAGTTTAGCAAAAACTGTTCAAATAATGTTGTCTTTGTTTAACTTCGAAGGGTCACTATTTGTTCACTAGATGAACCAGAGTTTCAGTTAAGTCAGTACTTTAATACCTGGCTGAAACAATGACAATTTCTGTAAACAATCTGGGTCCCGCTCTGTGTCTCAAGTTGTAATACGAACAGTACAGATACTTGATAAAACATATATGAGGATGGTGGGTAAATCCATTTCTGCTGGCCTTCTGAAGTACCTACAGAATGCACCGGAAAGGTTTTATTATTCCTGCTTTGGGTCAGAATTGTTCATTTGTTGATTGTTAGTTCATAATTTGTGATATTAAATTTTTTTCATGACTTGGATTTTCATAAATATTACATTGGATCCATAGCAATTAAGGAATTAAGTAGATGTGGGGGTTGAAAGGAGGGAAGCAGAGGAAGTCCTGAGTGTTTGGGCTGGTGTGCATACTTCCAGTAGGTCAGCAAGGTATGGGGACACAAGATTATGAAGTGTCTTTAGAAGCACAATAATGGCAACTTATCTCTCTGTAATGATACCTCTAGCAATCAAGTATTTAGCATTTAGTGACAAAAAATACTGTGAGGATTCATAGCCAGAATATTCTATTGTTTTTTTTATTAATTAGTTTAATTCTTGAAAATCCCAGTTTATGAGACGGTAATGATGAATTTTTATTCCCACTGAGTAGAGAGAAAGAGTTCCACATTGGATTTTATTGCTGTGATGAGGTGCAAACTATGAAGTAATAACAAAAAAGTCCTGTTTGCCATCAGCTTTACATGAATGCAGGATGGATTCGTTAAGCTATGAGGAAAATAAAGTGGCTTTAACTTATAGAATATGAATGAATAGAATAACAGCTAAAAGGGTGCAGATTCATAAGATCCTCATGTCAAGATCACTGTACAGGTGTGGCTGATCCTGGAGCCGCACGTGTACGGTGGCTTTCACGTCTAATCTGAATGATGACAGTATATTTGTCACACAAACTCAGAATAATGAGAGCAATAACTGTACGATGTCTGAAGTGAGGGATTTGTGGGATCTGCCTGCTGGATGCATTGCTGCACTATCTACAGCGGCCTGGAGGTGAAACACTTTTTCATACACGTATTCATATTAGCATCGAGCAAAAACCTTCACTGAAACACTTATAAGTCCTGGAAACACTTTTACAAAGACACTGCAGTGAAGAGGTATGTGGGCTTGGTGGTGGGGATAAGATGGCCCCTACATTGCATCTATGCTGAACAGATACCCTGCCTCTGTAAATTGGCAGAAACTTTAAGAGATTGGAAACAATAAATACTCAAACTTTAAAAAAAAAAAAAGACCTCCAGACTGGGGGGTATGTTATTTTAAATCTTAATATGTTATAATCATGAGAGCTTCATTTCACCAAACTGTTGCTGTTTTAATTATTTTTGGACCAAATGAAAGACAGAGTGGACTATATTATGTAACCAATGCAATACTTCTAAAAACAAGGAAGATCATTTTTATTTTCATATTTTAATTTACCAAAGAAACTCATTATTAATTTCTTGTTAAATAATAAAGAGTTGTGTAACAGTTATGTAATCGTGATCACATCAGTGAATGAGGAAAATGTAACGCAGCTTTCAGCTGAAAATCCAATTTTATTCAAATGGAATTTACAATTATTTGTACTTTTATCTTCTTTGTCAGATGATAAAATGAGTTGTTTGTACTAATAAAATGACTTATTTAGGGATTTTTAAAATTCTGTTACATGTTTAAATGCTTGTGAGACACACTGCCTGAGACGTGTCTGGCCAAAAGCCAGCTGACCGCTCCTAAATACAAGATCGTACATCAATATCGATATAGAGGAAATTTTATAGGGGCTGTCATTCAAGCAAGTTTATTTTTAACATGATATTAAATAATGAAAATAGAAAATAGGGAAACAGATAAAATAACCAACACAAAGATGCTTTGCAAGGTTTTATTAAATGCTTTTAACTCCTTAATCTAAAATATTTATTGTAAAAGCTTAAATTTATTTAGCTTATAATAAATACAGAATGTTACAGAAGGTAATGTTTGTTTTTTGTCTGCAAATATTAAAAACAAATCTTTAAACATTTGCAACCACCTTTTAGTTTTTGTCATGTAACATTCAGACATTGCTGTAAATCATTCAATAACCCTACTAAACCTGACAGATGATACAATACTGTTTTTTATATATTTGTTGTTTATTTTGGTCGGTCTCCATCTTTAACTTAGAGCAACACACATGCTCCTCCTTTGGCTTCCACATAGTTTGGATCGAGGTCACTGGGCAACTTGCCGTTCTCTCCCCAGATGTTCATCTCTCCAAACACACCTGTCTCGATCATTTCCTCCTGCCAGGGGATTGGGATGTTGCCAGAGGAAAAATCATTGTAGAACTCTGCGTCTTTGTCATCCAAGACCACACCTTTGATTGTGCTAAAGATGCCGACGTCATCAATATCTTTGGCGTAGACCGTTTTAGGATCAGGGACAAATGGTGGAGGAAGCATACCTTAAAATGAAACACAAAGGAAATAAACAAGCAAAAACACATCACATGAAAACATCTTTTTGCTCTGGTTTTGGGGGGCTTTTTAGGCTTTTGAATGGGATTTGGTTCCTCACCTGCTTCCAGTCGGCCCCAGTTAATCTCTGTAAAGAATGGCTGATTTTTGAGCTCTGTGCATTCATTGTTCTTGAAGCCCAGTCGCTTAGCAGGATCCTTCTCCATGAGGCCTTCACAAAGCTCCTTGCATTCTTTGCTGAAGTTGGGTGTATAGGAAACTGGATTGTTCAGGATTCTTTTAGCAACCTCATCATTATCCACCTGAAGGAGAGAAAATTACTGTCTGCAGGTAAAAACTGCCACAGAAATCTGTATCCATGCCAAACAAAACCTAACAAACACTGAGAATGTTTATATTTTTTACCTTCTCTCCTCGTACTCTGAATGGGCCTTTTGCAGCAATCATCTCATACAGGGTGACGCCCAGTGTGAAGTAGTCCACTGTGTAGTCATACTCTATTTTCTGAAGCAGCTCCGGGGCCATGAATCCTGTAGTCAGCAGTCCAAAATGTGCTCATAGCAAACTAGGTGCAATATGACTGTATGGATGTTTTAGACTGATATTAACCCGGAGAACACAATTTTCTGTCAAGTAGTTTTTCACGCCTTTAAATTTTTGTCACTCACCTGGAGTCCCAGCATAGCCTGTAGTTTTGTCTTTGCCTGGTGGAAGTTCTACAGCCAGACCCAAGTCCGAAAGGCGGACGTGTCCTGAGTGACAAGACCTTCATTATAAAAACTGTATTTGGATGTTTAACAATCAATCAGATACTTTGTTCATGGGTTTTCTGGCTCTGTTTAATGTCTAATTCTGATGTAAAAACTGAATTTTGGTTGTCATTTAGATTTCTTAGTATTTTGAGCCCCTTTGAAAACTGAAACACTATTCATAGTCAGTTGTACATTGAGCTTATGTGCAAATGCAGGAATTGATTCAGACAGCAATTTTAGGGCTGAGATGTCTAAACATTCACTGGAATACTTACCTGCATCATCCAACAGTACATTTTCTGGCTTCAGATCTCTGTAGATGATCCGGTGCTGATGAAGGTGCTCCAGTCCGCAGATGATCTGTGCTGTGTAGAAACGTGCTCGTTTCTCGTCAAATCCTGGATTTTTTTCATCCACATTATACATATGATACCCGTGAGAAAGAAGGGAATTTTAATGTTATGTTGGTCGTCTATAAATAGATTCTGTGAGCAATGCAAGAGCATGTTTTAGTGATTTACATTATGTTAATAAAGAAGGATTATAAGAGGAAAGGACACTTTTCCCATGCTGTTACAGCTAGAATATCATTATTTTATGAATGCCATTCCTCTATACAGCATATTTGTGTATTTGCAAATAGCACCTGAGATCTCCACCATTCATGATGGTCATCACCAGGCAGAGGTCAGTTTTGGTCTGGAAGGCATAAGCCAGTGTCACTATGAAGCGGCTGTGAACCTTTGCAAGGATACGCTTCTCCACAATTGCTCCCTAAACGCCAAACAAACAAGCAGAAAATTCAACAAAAGACAAAAGTGTTAGCACACACACATGATAAAATATGAAGATGAATTGTTTTAGCAGGAACTAAGCAGGGTGGGATGCAAGGTACCTCATATCCTTTGCGCTTTTTAAGCCTTTTCTTCTCCAGCTTCTTGTTAGCATACATTTTGCCTGTTGCTTTAGCCTGACAAGCAAATACTTCTCCAAAGCCTCCCTTTCCCAGGACTCTGAAGTCCATGAACCACTCTTCATCCACAGGCTGGCTCTCCAACCATTTAAACTGGACAAAACGCAGGAAATACATGCTGTTCTTGAACCCGGCTACAGCTTTTGTTTCCAGGTGTTGGAGCAGCTGCTTCTCACTCTCTTTGAACAGGTCACCACGAATATTCTTCAGGTCTTCTTTAACTCGAATGATGGCTTTCTCCTCAAGGAAGCTGCAGAAGTTCTTTGAAGCCGATTCATAATAATTATTGACCATCCTCCGGGCCTTCTGCAGCCTATCATTCTCCTGGCATATGTTGTATTCTTCTATGTCTTTCCACAGCTCTCCAGCATTTTTATGGGTTGCATCATTCTCCAGAAACTGCTGGAACAGGCGCTTACCAATGGGCTGTTTGACACACATGTGGTCAAAGGTTGTGTCTACAGTTGTCTTCATGTGTTCACAGTCTCTGATGTGTGGAAGTTTCAGCCTGGCACGCATCTTCTTGTCTCGCATCGAAGCTGCAGCACATCCATCCATGCTGCCACGGGCCGACACGTAGGCAGAGTTTGCCACGACAGTCTCCAAACCACCGATATCCATGACCACACCTTTATCTGAACAGTAAGAAAGTGCTTAATTAGCTTTCCATCTCATGTAAGATGGCTGAATAGTAATGGACTTGTGGAGGCAATTTTCTTCTGTCAATAATGAGGAGTCTGGTTGTAAAAGTGAAAATGATTACAGGTTTATTATAACA
>JBAMIG010000016.1:6706224-6725397 GCA_037177335.1 Kiunga ballochi | reverse complement strand
GTCAAGGCTGTAACACAGAGATGTGCTGATTCTAATACTAATCACAGTGACGTTATGCTGAACATGTCAAATGATGACACACACATATGAAACTATGGAAAATGCCATTACAGACTCTATAAGGTAAGCTAATTCTAAGTTTGAATTTAATGGCATGTAATCCAAAATATCCACGTTTTAATATGTTCACTAAATTGATTATGTCAAATTTGTACTGACAGTATGTCCAAACACATCTGAATAACACATATGTGAACATGTTTTAACATGTCAGACTTGGTATAACATTGTAAACATGTTTATTTCCCCTGCAGTGACTCTGTTTGGCCACCTCAATCATTATGAGTAGGATTAACTTTCCACAGGGTTGGTTAGTTTAACCAGGATTAAATAGGAATTTAAATTAAATTAATATTCCCCCCATGACCCTGTTTGGGAATAAGCAGTAGAAAATGGATGGATTGATAGATTAAATAAATATTCAGATCTCCATTTTACAACTCTTTGAAACACAAACATTTATTTTTATCCAGTAAATAGAATAGAATAGAATAGAATAGAATAGAATAGAATATTAGCTTGAAAATATGATTGTAAATTATGTCATATCCTGCAGAAACATAATTTTTCCATCATAAACAAGCTTTAAAACTATTTTTATGTGTGTGAATGATGGCAGACTTGTTTAATAAGGAAGAAATGTGTAATCCTATTCAAAGTTTTTTGCAAATCTGAAATTCATGTTTGATAGAAATTAATCTTGTCATGACTTCCACTTTTCTATGAAGCGCTGAAGGATTTAGGTGTGTTTTTTATATAAAGGATTAAAGGTGCCTGAGATGTGACTTATAGGATCAGATTGTATTTTGTCATCAGTTCATCCAATAAGATTAATAATGTATTTATTACCTTTGGGCTTCCAGAATCACATAAATAAAATATTTTTTTTTCATTTTAGTAGTTTCTTCATTAAGGATCACACAAGTCATTTTATTTGTCTAATGTCTCAACTCAGCATTTCTTTCTTTTTTTACAGCATAATGAGTTTCAGACTGGTAAACAGAGCATCGTCCTACCCAGGTGAGCAAAGTGAACCAAACTTTTCTGGGCATTCAATCCGGATTAAGGATGTTGTGATTTGCTGCACTCTGTTGTTCAAGAGCCAAAAGTGAAGGAACAACTTGCCCCATTACCACTTCCTCTTGCTGCTTCCATTATATCTTTATCTGTTTAATATATCTGTTTACTTCTGCACAACAGAGTTTGATTATTTACATGTATATAAAACAACAACTAAATCTGATTTTCATTGTGCAGCTTGAGTTCTTTCCACGCAGAAAGAGCTTTGTGAATGGTGTGAATAATTCTTGTTAGGGCTCTTCTGAAAAGAAGCTTTGCTTAAATGTAATTTTTTTTCACCACAGCTTGAAGAATTACATTCAATCTTTGGCAGGTGTCTTCTTTTATTATTAAACGTTTTCATAGAGAATCCTGTTGATCTCCAGAGATTGTGGTCAAAATAATATACAGTAACTACTAAACTACTGACTGAATATTATCTTAAGCTCCTGCAATTAAGCAATTTTTAATTAAGAGTAAAAACGTTTTATCAAAACAACAAATAAATCTGAATACTTATTATTAATCTTACTTATTATTACCCCCTTCATTTTATTTACTTAACTTAATTATCTTATCGTTTATTTAATTTATCGTAAAAATTTGTTTGAATGTTTCCTGGATTTGCTAAAATACATTAAATGTGTTTGTGTAAAACACATTAAATAGTCTTGGACATGAAATATGCTACATGAATAAATTTGCCTTGCATAAACTAAGGATAATCTCCATGGGACATAAAATTGCACACTGACACAAAATGGGACAGGAAATGCGTAGTGGTTCACTGGATAATGAAGTCTTTCCGGATATATTTCTCACGTGTAATCTGCTCCGCTCCTGATCTGGCACAAGTACAGAAAGCAACACTATTGACCATGCCTGTCCACAGCTTTGCTTTCTTTAGATAATCCATTTGACACCTGAGATTTACATATAAACTACTGACCTCATTGGTAATTAACCTATATCGTCCTTGCTTTAACTGTTGAGCAAATATTTAAAAACACATGAAATTACTGTAACTTAATAAAATATATGGCTTTTAACTCTGCATTTCCCTTTTTGCTTTTATTCTCGATTCATCTATTTGAAAATCCAATAACTTCACACACATTTATGAAATGACCCTCCTTTTACTGTGTACGGTCCATAGAAAAAACTGCAAATATTAGGACAAACCATACAATTATAAATGTTTATTATATATTATAATAAAAAAAACCATGTACAAAATTGTAACAAATAATTGTTATTATAAAATAAAACTCACCGTTATGTTTTGTTGCAGCAGGGGGTCAAATGATGATGCAAATGCAATAAATTAATTCAGTCAGTCAAGTATTCAGTGTTTAGTTGTTCCCGTTTCTTCCATCAGCAGAGCTATTGATAATAATCTGAGTCCTACCACACTTCCTCTCTCCTCCCTGTCTCACAGCTCAATGTGATGGAGACGTTCAAGCTTCGGGTTGAGGTCTATGCCAGAAATCCTACTTGGCAGTATATGAGCAGGTGAGGATTACACCCTGACATTAAAAAGGGGAGCAACTTGGTGAGAGCTGCTGATGCAGTTCAGAAGCACCAATAACAGATTATGAGAAATTGGTTTAGTTGGTTTTTATTTTATTTTATTATAAACAGGAAATATTTTGGGGGGAAAACATTTCAAGCAAAAAAGGTTAAAAATGTTATTTGAATTGGTTTATTCACTTCTTGACTGTTTGTTGTTTACAGTAAACCAGTGTAATATGTGAGGAAAGCAATGGCAAATATAGAAAAAGAACAACAAAGTTGGTTTAAAGTGTAATGATTGGGTGACAGTCTGGCTCGGCTGCAGGCTGCAGCTCACAAGAGGCTTATCTCCTGGAGGTGCAGGTAAGAGCACCAAGATGCAACACAACATAATCTTTTTGCTACTTTTAGTCCAGATTTACAATATTTGTGAAAACACATCATAGTGACCACACTTGCATGCTAGTTGTGCTCTTTACCAACATATGTGTGTGAACATAGGAGAACAAAATTTTCTGGGTACATTTTAGGTCAATGGATTTAGTGGGTGTTTGAGGAAACAGAGAAGGCGGATTTAGATCATGTTGCCAAAGAGGACAGACTTGATGATGCTAAAGAACAAGCAGTTGCTCACATTTATGAAGCTATGTGTACAAGTGAAAATAGGGAAGTGCAGTTTGTCTTTAATCTTTGCAAAAAAAAAAATCTTGTAAGTTTGCTCTTTTTGTGCATCCTTTTCATGCTTAAATATTAGTTTAACTATATGATCATTAATCTTTACCTTTTCTGCTTTGCACTGATCTCATGTTAATATAAGATATATTGATCATATTGTAAAAAAACCAAAGGAATAGAAGTTGTCTTGATAATAAATGTTAAATACATGATGCAACAAGGACATTCAAATTTAGTCAGAAACAGCTGATTTACATTTACACAACCTTTACACTGTCGGTTGCTCAGTTTAACATTAAAATGTTTAAGCTTTGTGTCGTTGCTGGTGTATTATTATTATTATTATTATTATTATTATTATTATTATTATTATTATTATTATTATGGGACTGGAAAGAAAGCAAAGCGAGTACAGGATTCTACAAGGCAAACAGAAAATGCAGATCCTTTCAATGTTGTGTGTCTGTTGTCCGTTCGCACAAGGCTCAGGATGCTCAAAAGACTGAGAGCACAAATCCTATTTGTGAGGGGGTCAAGTAAAACAGACTTTACTTGCAAGTTTAATCCAGCTCAAAGAAAAACCCACCAACCCAGTCATGGAGGCTACAAAGTAGTGTGTACTCGGCCACTTCATGTGTAAAATCAAAAGTGAAGTGACAAATAGAAAGTCGCGAACAATATGGAGACACATGAGAATTAAATGTAAATTCTACTTTTTCTTTTTTACTCTAGCTATAAGATACAAGCCATATGTTATTAATATAATATAATAATAATAACTTAATATAAAGTTTAAAAAGCCTTGTGTGGACACACATTGGAGTTGTTAAAGTATGTGCGAAAAAGCTCTTCAGCTAATTAAAGACATGTGATTACAAATGCAAGTGGAAGTGGCTGTTAGTTCAAAGAATCATCTCTAATTGAGATTGATTGGTCTACCCTGGTAACCTCATTACTTTATGACCGTTTTGATAAAAATAATGCAGAATGTGTGTCAGCTCAAGGTCAGCAGCCCCTGATAATGGATGTTTATTTGTGTTTGTAGGAAGAATTCAAAGCTTCTGAACAAAATCAAAGGGGAAATTACATAAAAATATACAAATTAAATTCTTAGCATTAGTGTTTTATTCCCTTAAAGATAGCTACTTGTATGAACTTGACTTGAGTCTATATACCTGGCAGTGGCAATGTTTGTGCCATGGCTCTTACTATGGTATCTTTGAATGGACAAACAAACTTTTAAACTGCAGTGCTGACATATAGAAACTACAGCTCTGTTTAGAATAAACAAGCACACAGTGCCTTGAAAAGCACATAGAAGGAGACAATGAGACGAGAGTGCATACCTTTGGCTGAAGATCCTGAAGATCTACCATCCTGCAACTTTTAGATGCATCCCTTTCCCAACACTCCTGAGTCAAATAGCTGAATCCCCTCTTCTGCATGTCACGCAGCTCTGCAGAGGCCATTCACTTGATTCAGCTGTGTTGGATATGAGTTGCATCTACAAGCTGCGGGATTGGACCGAACTTGGGCGCTTCTGGTTTAGTAAACAAAAACTTGGAGGGAGTAGAGCTGAGCTAAGCATCAACTTGCTCCATCATCTGCATATTAAGTGAGGGAAGGGAGAGAGAGGATGATGATGACCTGTTGGTGCGGTGAAGTTCCATGTCCTGGTCCTTGATGCTATTGAGGGGATTTGGGAAAATTAAAGATCTCTCCTCTTGCCCCTGTTGACGTCTCTCAGTTAAACACACCCGAGACATGTTCTGAAGGCAGAACTAATATCAGTAAGGAATATGCGCATACCTGGAACAGGTTTTGAATTTCCACCTTTTACAGATACTATCTAATCAAAAGTGATTTTAAAGATGTATGATGTATCCTACAGTATAGGCTGACTGTATTATTATTGTAATATTTGTGTAATTTGGACCAGTAAAGACAATGATTGTTTTAGACAGGTAAAGACAATTTATGTCACAATTTAATTAATGTTTTGACATAGTTTTAGTCCCATTACAATGTTTACAAACCCATTACACTTCTCTACTTTTATCTGTGATTTACCATTGCTCCCTTAATCTTTACCTAATTCCACTGGTTCCTCTTTTTCATTGTCTTCCTCCCTCGTGTTTCATTTTACTCCACAGCGGATTAATCTGGATTAGTCTGGGATGGGCTAAAGTGTCATGGGTTGTTTTTACAAACTGAACAAGTAGGCTAGAATATAGAGAGGAAGCATGGCAAATGTGGGTATTTTATCTGCATTTAGGTGGTCCAGCATTGTTTTGCACATATAAAGTGCATACATCCGAGCTCAATTTAGACTTATATACATTTTGAGCTTCTAAATGAATACCTGTGTCATGTAATCATGCTTCACATGTTCATAGATAAAGCATCAATCAAACACTGACCCACTCATTCAAACGACATTACAACCCCTGTGTAATAAGGAGTATCCCATTCTTTATGTTCTTGGTCCTAATAACGCCTCTTTTCATTGGCTAAGTATCACGTCAGCGTGGTGACGTAGTGTCTTTCTAAAGAGATGTTTAGGGTTTGTGCATCTCAAACTCAGACACTGTGAAACAACATCTTGAAAATGGACATTTGTTTCGTTTGAAAATTTGTTTAAAACTAAAAACGTGTTTTTAAGAAATATGCAGCTGGTTTGTGATAAATAATTTGCGTGTCCACGCTGATCTCTCAGGAGTCTGGGACAAACTAATGAGAGATTAAGCTACATTAGAGTCTAATATATTTATCAAATAAACCATCACCCGAAACTTTTACTGTAGAAAAAGCTAACCTAATTATTTTTAATAAGAATTGTCTTTATAAGTACACATTTCTTGTTTATGAATTGAGCGTCAGAATCTACGATGTGCTCGTAAAGCAGTCATGTAAGGCCTATGTGCGCGAGCCGCCAAGTAGCTGCGGTGTGTGCGGGTGTGCAGGCTGTGGGCGGGGAATCTGCTGAGGAAGAAATTTATGTGTAATGAAGGACAGGACGGAGTGTCAGCAGGCCTGAGCTCCGCATCTGTCCTCTCTGCGGACGATGGACTTCGTTTTGAGCGGAATCGCCGCGTGCGGAGCGTGTCTGTTCACCAACCCGCTCGAGGTCGTGAAAACGCGGATGCAGCTGCAAGGCGAGCTCAAGAACCGGGGCACTTATCAGGTTTACTACCGCAACGTTTTCCACGCTTTTTACACTATAGGGAAAGTGGATGGACTGGCCGGCCTGCAGAAAGGACTGGTTCCCGGCTTGTTCTATCAGTTTTTTATGAATGGAGTCAGACTGGGCTCTTACGCCATCATTGAGTCCGCTGGTTACATCCACACAAACGGAAGAGTCAGCGCGGTTAAAACCACGGTAGCTGGAGCTGTGGCTGGAGTGGTGGGAGCCGTCATGGGCAGCCCCATTTACTTGGTCAGTAACTGGGTTTAGTTTCGTCTGAGCAAAGCTTGACTTCACTTTCACACTGTTTCTAAAGTTGGAGCTGTAACTTATGAATAACAACACAAACTGTCTCCCTTAATAGGTGAAAACTCATCTGCAGAGCCAGGCTGCCTCTTCTATTGCTGTTGGGCATCAGTATAAACACAAGGTAACTCAAAAAGTGCATGCTTATGTAAGTGAGAGCTGTCTGCAGTTTCTTCATGCTGTGCTCCTCCTGCAGGGGATGTTTCATGCTCTGCACGCCATCTACAGAGAGCATGGCATTCTGGGACTGTGGAGGGGTTCCAGTGCGGCTGTACCGAGGGTCAGTGTGGGGTCAGCGGCTCAGCTCTCCACCTTCTCGTCCTCCAAGGAACTTGTCATTGATCTACAGGTTAGAAAATAACTTGGAAGAGGATTGGGAAGCAGGGTGTTGCCACCAGTAGGGATACTGGATGGATGGATGGATTGGAAAGCCATCTAACCTCAGCAGAGGTTTGAAAAGGGGGATGTTAGTTTCTTTGGCCCTCCACAGTGTCCATACTGGGAACTGGGGTGGCTCCTGTAATATACTGTTTGTTCTCTACATTACATGAAAATGAACTGAAGATCTTTGACTTTTGACTCTGACAACTTGTCATGAGCAGAGGTTGCCTACTCTGAGGAAAATTACAAGCAGATCCGCTGATCATAAGAAGTATCTATTAATTTGTGGGGACATGAAAGATAATGTTTTCATGGGGCCACAACTGTGCATTGAAAAGATTCACAGTGCCTGTGACAAAGCACTCTGTGTTGCACTCCTCTGGAATAGAAAAGCTACACCTCTCACTGGCCCCCTGGCTAAAAACATGCAGCTTACACAACTACTGCATTAGTTTACTGGGCTGAACATTTCTGTTCCAACTCTAGTTTTAAAAACCATTTTAATACCCAGCAAACATGACGGTTGCTCCAAAAACAAATAAATAATTAAAAGGACCGTTAAAACTTCTCAGAAAATACTCTAGACAACCGTAAACCGGTTTATGGGTCATTATTTAGCAGAATTCCTGTAGGTTGCTGTAAACAATGAGTTTTGTGAGTGAGGGTGGAGCTGGGACTCGCACTTCCTCCCAGCGCCTCAGTCAACACTGCTTCATGCAAAACTCAAATGAAGCCCAGCTTAATGTTTTACATGAACAGTGGTCTTAATTTGATATTACCTGTACCTGCACAATAGCATGCACCACTTGCAAAGAAAAGACATTCAGAGTTTAAAAGGCACTGGTGTATTAACTGAACACAGAAAACTAGTTTGACTGTAAAGACAGGAGCATGTGTGTAACACTGGCACTAATATTAGATCCATTACTCTGTTTCACTGCATGTGATGCTGCAGTTAAATTTAGAAGTGACTCTGAACATGGTGGTACCTTAATGATGACTTTATAGCTGTTGTCACAACGTGTACTAAACCTTTGTTTGCACACCAGTGTCATACCCTCTTTATGCACATAATCTCCTCTCTCAAGATGTTTTATGTAAACTTTATTGCTTTCTTTTTCTTAAAGGTGTTCCCAGAGCACAGTTGGTTGGTGGCCCTGACTGCTGGGATGATCAGCAGCGTGGTAGTGGTGCTGGCTATGACGCCTTTTGACGTGGTCAGCACACGACTCTACAACCAGCCAGTTGATCATTTGGGCAAAGTGAGTAAGAAGTGTTAAAGGTGTGCTTCCTTCATTTATATTGTAGGAGGAGGAAATAAGCAGAGTTGTTATGGACACATGGAATGAGAGAAGTAGAGGTGACAGGCATTCACTAGACTTAAACAGAGTGTACTGGGACAATAAAGAAACAAGCCAAACAAATAAGTAATCGTGTTTGATTGTGAAGTGACAAAACCAAGATTAAATCAAATCTAATCAAACTTTATTTATAAAGCACTTTTCATGTTTAGGCAACACAAAGTGCTTTACATAATAAAATCAATTAAAATAAGAAGCACAAACAGACAACATAACAAATAATTCCCACCCCCCTATTGCATTTAACAACTTGCAAATAGACACACAATACAGACAACCCCATGCCCATCCCACCCAGAACCACCCCCACCCCTACCCCCAACTGTCTCTGATTCTACTAAATAGTGACTTAAAATGAGAAGGTAAATAAGAAGTAGGTAAAAACATCTGACTCTGCACTGATGTTGATGTGAGAAAATGATATTAACGAGATTTATCCAAACCTGGAGCCAGTGCCCCCAATGTCAAGGCATGCCGGGGTCCACACCACAGCTGCATGGCTGCGGCATTAGACCCCAGACGCTACCCAGACCGGGGCAGTCCCTGCTGCACCAATCCCAAGCCAAGAAGGCAGAACCCCCAGTGTCCCTGTGAGGAGAACACTGGAGTCTAAATGTGATAAAATACTTAAGAAACAATATGAGGCTATTAGAACAACAATGCACATAAAGAACTCAATAAAATATTAATAAATATATATATAAATAATAAATAAATAAATGAATAAAATACTAAATAAATAAATAAGAAAGTTGAATTAAACAAGCTTATATAAGCTAAGCAACACCACAGATAAGCTTATATTGCAGGAAATTGTGCCAGCAGTATCCTGTGTGGCATGGATGCTTTTTAACTGTTTATCTGTATCTGAAGCAGTGAAAAAGCTTCTGTGTTCTTGTCGATTAGGGCCAGCTCTATAAAGGATTCACAGACTGCTTCTCCAAGACTCTGAAGAAAGAGGGCTTGATGGGACTCTACAAAGGCTTGGGAGCCTCTTATTTCCGACTGGGCCCGCACACCATTCTATCTCTGTTCTTCTGGGATGAACTGCGCAAATTGTACCAGAAGTTCAGGTAACACATGGGACAGAAAACGTGGAAAATGGTAACTCACTAAGCTCTGAGTGCAGAGGTTACGAGAGCTTTGATTATCAGGTGAAAGAAAAAGCAGGTAAAAATGGTCTTTTCTTCAAGAGAGAGAGCGAATATAATGTTTTACACTCCATTTGGAAAGCAAGTGAAAAGAATTTAAAGCAAAGAAATAAATGTCAAAACTGTATTGAGAAGCCCAACAACCAGTGGTAGTAAGAAAAGACCAGTATAATCATATAGTATGCTGAATGTATTCTGGGTTAAATGCATCAACCATCACAAATCTTTTATAGCACTTAAACTCCTTCATTATGTCATTCCTAACACATAAATGAATCTGCACTTTGTACTTCATGGAGAAAGCATCTATGCGGGTGGACGAGGCTTCTGATTACAGCTGATTTATGCCAACGTATTTATTACAGATGCAATGCCATTAAGTTGAGTTTTTTTTCTAATTAGTTTTATTAATATATAATAGTGGTTCTCAAACTGGGGGTTAGACCCCCATGGGGTCAGATATATGTGTAAAACATGTAAAAAAAAAACTAAATGACCAAAACTTAAAAGTAAATTTGGACTTTTCATTTGAAATGAAACCATTGATGCAGAAACAAGTTTGCACCTTATTTTTAAAACACGCCTTACTGTATTAAAGATGGTAGATAAAGATAAAGATAAAGGTAAATTTAGGATTTTCCCTGTGATAGAAGCTAAACTTTGGCATGCAATGGTTAACCCAATCTACTAAAAACCATTTTATCCTCCTTATATATTAAGAATTTGACAGTATTTCCACCCTGCATGTAGAGAATGGCTGCAAGATGACCCATCTGATATAACGTATATCATTTACTCTGCCATCAGCCGTGGGGGTGGGGTTCACTAACACCAACGTGTTGTCTTGGCTAAAAAGATTGAGTATCACTGATCTATGTTATGGACTTAATAAGCAACAACATATAACCAGTATGGAGGTTTAGAATCGTTTTCCTTAAAAAAAATAATTACAAATCTTCTCACATGTTTGTTTTATTGTAAAAATGGCGAAACTCGTTACAACGTGATAACATAAAAACATAAAACACAATGTACTGCATGCTGAAGTTGTTGCCACCCAGAATTATTGCAGCAAAATAGATTTTATGGAAATTATTCTTGTCAAGCAGAAACATTTCAGCTCTTTTAATTTGAAAAAAAAGCTGCTTAATTGAATGTAAGGGAAAGTTATGAATGTTTGAAGCTGAAACTGGTTTTCAAAACTAGTTTTAGTGTAAAGAGCAACTTTTGCTGAAGAATTTCCATCCATGTAAAATTTTTCCCACAGTAGGAAAAATTAAATCTGTGCTTAGGACAAAAAACTCCCAAAACAATATGTAAAAGCTAATCAATATTTCAAATGTATTTTCAGCCCAATGGTCCTATGGTACACACTTCAAAGTGCCATTAAGCAAGTGTCTGTTTCCATCAGAATATGGAAAACATTAAGAAAATATGCTCGTCTACACGTTGCCATCACAGATTCCACCTTTTTCCTTTTTTCTAAGCAGTGGCATAACACTATAATTGTGTATTACAGTATTTATGAATGTGAATGATCATCCTAAACAATCAACACGATGCCTGAATGTACAATTTGAGGGCATTTTTATGGAGGAAATAATTTCTTAAGAAATAATTAGATAAAATCCAGCTTGAACTCGTTTGCACTGCAGGGCATTAAAATGCACTTAAAAGTACAAAATAAATAATTAATAAGAATGTGATTTTAAAAGCTTCTTAATGATGTGCCTTAATACTTAGGATCAACACATTACAAGATGCACTTTAAGCAATTTTGCATTAATACAACTTTAAAAGGAGATATTCATGTTCATATTCATTAAGATAATTTAACCAGTAATAATTTAATTAAATTCCTTTAAAAGTGACTTTAGTTTTAAAAACATAACTTTTTATCACCATGTTTCATGCTTTAATCCATTATTGGTGATGTCTGTGTGCTTGTCCTGTAAGGGCCTGAATATTGTTCTTTCTTTTTTCAGTATCTATTGAAAGCAGGCTGCCATTATTTTGCTTGGACACTGTTTATCACTCCAGCCATTCAGTTTTATCACAATGTAACTGTTCTTTGTAGCATGTGCCCCTCAGCTCAACGGTTACCTTGGATTACCATGAAATGCACTTTAAGCAGCTTCCTTTGGGCTTTGAACATTAAATTGATCTGCACTCCGGACCGTCACCCAGATTTGATGCTTTCTTCATGACATGTAGACTGAACAACTATCACACTGTTAGCCATGAAGCGTGAAGTACATGCTCACGCGTTTGCTTAGGTTTTATTAAAAGAGAAAGGAAACTAATAATTCTTTAGTTTGGTGAGCTTATATGGTAAAGTTGGAATTATATTCTTTTGGACAACAAATATCTCAAAAAAGGTTGGTCAGTTGTATACTTTCATATTAATTTAGGTTCTTTTGAGTGATTCTCACTTGTACTCGAAGTACTGTAAGTTGTTCCTCATAGTGATCTCTTAGGAGCGTTTTCTTCTAGTGCCTACTTGTTTGTAGGTTTCCATTGTATCTCCTCATATCATGTACTCTATGTGCTATGAGCTGTAGGGTTAGGTAGGCAGACATACTAATGATCATTTCTGATTGATTTATTTGTATTGAGCTATGCAAAGCACTAACCCCCACTACTTTAAAACTGAAAGGTACTACAGTCTACGTAAATGAAATTATTATATGATAGATTTGATTCAAATAGTGATAAAAAAAGGGTGCCAAGCGAGCTGAGTTGAGCCACAGTTAAGCTTGCAACCCTTCATACAAATGACATTTTTTTAGGCCACCTTGCTGTAACGACCAAACCCACAATTCTCAATTTTAATAATAAAAAACTTGAACTGAGTTTAGGCTGCTTTGACTTAAGTCCATATAAGTGCTACTGGATTAAGTTTTTGTGAGTCAGCATCATTTTTACAAATTTGTTTGGTAAAGTTAGCACAGTTAGAGATGTGACTTTAATAGTAGAAATTAGGCTGCATAGTTCATTCACTCGCTTTGAGGCATATCAGCAACAGATTATATTATAGACATAAAGACTTTTATCAAACAAACTAAAGTTAGCAGAAGTTTCATGTGCGTGTTACAATGTATTGTGCTAATACTATGCTAATGCAATGTTCCCATGTTTTTCCCTTCTTTTTGCTGTCTTTATTAACTGATCCGTTGACATTTTGGATTATTCTTTCATTTTAAAGAATTTGGGAAGAAGTGGCAAAACTGTTAAGTCGATAACATTTTAGTTGCAAATGGATGAGTCCATTTCCAGCTTGTTTCCTTAATAAAAACACCCGATGGTATCAATTATATCAGGAGGATGAGTAAATGTTACATGTAGAAGCTGTCTATGACTTTGTTACAAAATGCACTTCTTGTAATGGCCATTGAATATTTCTGTGTACTAGACAAAAGAAATAAATAAATTATTCGGTTTTTTATTGACAAAATTCTTGTTCTTTTCATTCTTTGGGTCCATACACCCATAACTAAAATACACAAACTAATGTTCTATCCTTCTTTTTTTATTAAACTAGCACCAGAATTACCTGTTTGTACTGAAACTTTACATGTGTCTAGTGTTGCAGTTCACCTCTTCTTTTAGTTTTTTCCTTCACTACAATCCAGGGCAAAACAGCATGTAATTCACTTCATATAGTTGCATCATTTTGATATTCACATAGTTACAGTTCGTAACTATATTACAGTCATTTATTACAGTAAAATATGAAGAATAAGAAAATAGCTGACACTGATGCTTGTACATCAAAGGGACAGATGTGTGGCATACATATGGACTAAATGTATTATTGTTGTGCTGTGAATGGAAAAAAAATGTGGTGGTTAGAGAAAATAATCTTTGCAGTCTGTGGCGACAGCTTAGTTTACTACTGAACTCTACAATGCTGCATTGCCAGTTCATTTACAGATCTAAGTGTTAGAAAGTAGGATAATGGTTCATCAGCAGAGCTCCTACCATTTAATGCGGCCTGAACCAGTTTTTCAAAACATGAATATTGGCAGCCTTCCTAACTTCTCATAATTACCTGATTATTAGTTTTAGCTTGAAGCCTGTATTCACAGCGGATTCTTTGTTTGACTTTATGAAGCAATGCTTTATGCATTTCTCCCTGCTAAACATATAAATAAGTTCTAATAATGTTTCCATCATTTGATTGACTTGGATTGCAGAGTTCCTCATGAGGCTTTCACTTAACTCTTCAGTTCATGTGAGAGTCTGGTAATGTCCCTCGTGTTGAAACGCCCTAAAGCATCACAAGCTATCCAAACAGGGATTCAGGAGCCAAACAGACGAATAAGATGGTCAATTTGCAGCACCTTCCTCGCGACCCATCGCTCACTCAAAACAGTTGGAAAGAGCCCGAATGAGTTCTGGTACCCCCAGCAATCTGCCACCCTGAGCCAGGATTGGTTCCAGCTTGGGTCCCTGATCCTCAATGGAAAGAGACAGAGTTTTCAGGGAGCGAGAGATGCCCTGAACGTCTGCTGCAATCCCACACAGCAGCTTCGGGAATTTAGATCACACAAAGAATCCAGAAAACACAGAATAGAAGAAACCCCATGATCATGAAAATAAAAAACTAAAAGATCCTCTGCGTCTTCAACCGAGAGAATCCCAAAGCACACCGGACGCCAGTGGGCCCACGGGTCCTGAGCGTATCCAACAGGTCTCGGCCGGGCAGGCATTTCTCCTCTCACCGCCCTTCGGGTGGAAAAAACTTTATCAATAGCGTGTAGACCCCAGTTGACCAGATCCATGTTGTAGAGACGAAAGATGATCAGTGCTCTTAAAAGAAAAAGCAGAACACAGACAGAGAGAGACAAGAGAGCAAGCACACACAGGAGGAGGAGAGAGAGGGAAAAGTGTCTGCTCTGTACTGCTCCAGTGCCAGTAGAGAAAGTGATTATAGTGGTTGTTGTTCAGGTTGGTGGTTCAATTCCAGTTCCTTATTCCATGTCAGAATGTCCTTGGGCAGCATGCTGAACCCCACTTTTCCTCTGATGTGCTCACAGGTGTGTACCACTACCAAGATAACTCTTAAAAAGGGTTGTACAAGTGTGAACAACTGTTTTTTTCTATTGTAAATTGTCTGATTTAGTGCTTTTTAGACTTGCAGACATCTCAAAGCACATTATAAGCCACCTTTTAGCTTTATTTTCAGCTTTTCACTATTAAATGTGAAGGAAATACATTTACCTCCAAAAAACAGAATCTACTTGAATCATTAGAGGGCAGCAAACACATCTTTATTCCCTCACAAGAGTAGAAAACCAACTGCAGACATACAAGTTTGAAAGAAGTGTAGGAAAAGTTATCATTAGTAAATAAACATAGTGCATAGTTTGAAATTAACTGTGAAGGAGCAGCGTTTAGACATTTTAGTACAAAAAGACTATGTAAATATTTTTCTGCTACTTAGATGCTGTACTTAGGCCCAGTCCAGGGCTTAAAAATCACAATGGTTCCCATTTTCCTGTTTTCTGCTGTTAATCTTTCTTCTTTGCTACAACAGCAGTGCTGCTCGTGTAGCAGAGGACCTGGACCAGCAGGACACAGCTGAGACATGCAGACAGTATGTGTGGCACACTTGTAAGAGGGCCTCTAGTCTCCTGCAAGACAGTTTCACATGGTCTCAGTTAAAAGCAGCCAATTAGGAAACAGGCAGCAATGTTTGTACTTACTTCCTGACTACATACCTGTAGAGAAACAATGGCAACACCAAGAGATCCTGTCCATGTCAGTAACACTGACAGCATAGACTGCTGACCTGTGTGACCGTTGTGGTAGTTTGTTACTGCCTGTACAGCCTGAAAGCAACAAAACAAGCAAATCAATGATTCCTCTGATATGTGTTAATCCTACCAACTATGAATTCAAACACAAGGTTGGAATGCTGAGCTGCTACCTTGCTTGCTATTAAAGCAACCGGACTGGAAGCGAGCATTGCTGAGATGACTGCAGCAGCTGCATAGGAGGCCAGGAGGAACATGCCAACAGCAAAACCTGATAGGAGCAGCAACCCTGGTATGCAAACCCAAAATAAGATCATATTAGATTTAAAATCAATCAGACACTTGGATTCTCAGTGATAAACACTTAAAATGCCTCTATATTAACTCTTGTACATCCGGTTGCTTAGAAATAAGACTAAACTGAAGTAAATGTGACACCACAAGGTGGTGCTGCAGGATATCACAGACTTAAAGTCAGAAATGAACCAAGAACAGTTTAGCCTTTTTACTGTGTGAAATAAAGGTTGCTGTAAACATCAGCAAGTAAACAAGTGATTTTAAAATGCATTGTGGGCAAATGGTCCTTCCATCCATCCATTGTTTAAATGTTAACTAACAAATACCACAAAGACTGAAAATATAACCTTTATCATACATTTTCAGAGTTCATGTGTACAGATTCAGTGTTTGGAAATGTGTGGATGCTAACCTTTTAGGGTATCGCCACGATAATGCATGATGAGGATGAGGATTGCTGCTATCTGGGCCAATGTGAAGAGCCTCTCAGCCCAAGCACTGTGGAGATGAAAAACAGAAGCCTTTTTCTCTTTGTAGAGCATGCCAGTAAACAAACCTAAAGTCAGTGATAAGGAATGCAGGCTGGATATTTCATATATCTACAGAATGAACTACCACCAAGAAGCTTATACAAACTATTTGCTCCCAAGGTAAACAACTCAGGTATGCAAATGACAAAGCAGTAAGACTTATCTGACTTAAGAGTGTGGTTGTTAATTACATACAAAAAGGGGAAGTTGTTGGCTTTGGCGTACACAACAGGACATGAGAAAGCATAAAGCTGAAGCAGGACAGACATCACACTCAGGCCATCTGCACTTCCTCTCCATAGTATCTTCAGCAGCTGAAGCAGCTGTGCTGCATAGAAACAACACATGCAGTGGGTGACAAAATAAAAAAAGGGGCGTTTGCATATTTGCAGTGTAAGTTACTATATAAGTAGAAATCAATGGTATTCTAGTAAATTTGAGTTGCAACATGATTGCATTATAATTTGACATGGTTCACTTATTCATGAAAAGAGACAGAAAATGAAAATCTAGGGGATTTATCACCGCCTGATAATGTCTCTGTTATCACTGATAGTGATTGTAATTAGCTGATTTGGTTGTCTATTATGATCTAATCACAATCTCATTACACTGAGAAAAGCACGAGACATCAGTGAATTAATATGAGGAGGTGCGTGATCATTCCCATCACTGGTGAAAATGATTGTACACATGTTCACTGTGCTTCTGATTGAATCAAGCACATTTGAAGTCTTACCGAGGAATGTGTCCAGTATGATCCAAACTCCGACCAGTTTGTTCAGAATAAACTTCATGCAGGGCACTGTAACAAAACAAGTTCATCATAAATTTGGCAAAGGAAGCACACTCGCGATTGCCCAACTTTTCCCAGTTTTAGATCGCAGCGTAACGCATCAGTAACGCGTCCGACAGAAAGATCCACATTCAGATGCAAAACGCCGCGAGCGCGAGTCTCACCGTGCAAGTTAAAGTGGAGGAAAATAGCCTCGTAGCATTTTTCTGGCATCAAATAGCCAACGAGAAAGTCTTTGAGGGGAAACGTGGCCATTGCGGGTCAGCTGGAGCCAGGAATGACAACAGGAACAGGGGGAGGGGTCCAAAGGTTCCCCTGTGGTCACAGAGGGTCCACAGAGTTCAGGATGCTCAGCCTCACACACACACACCCTGGAATTTATACTTGAGGGGTTTTAATGGTGTAGAAAGGCTTTTCAAACATAAAAACATTAAGATAAAATGCTGAACTGAAGTTCTGGTCTCTCTGTCTTAACAGGATAATGAAAATGTTCATAAATTATCATAATAAAATATTATTTTTTTAATTAGGCCTATATAAATAAAATATTTACATATCAAATTTAATATGTAGGCTTTAAATCCTAAAATAATCTTGAAAGTCCAACTTGTAAATGAGGAAACAGCAAGCAGGGAAAAACAGTATACATACAATACAAATAAAAGAAAAAAGTTGTGATAGTTTAATATATAAATAAAATAAAAAAAAAACTTATATTGTTATACTCGACAGAACTTAAGATACATATTTAATCATTTCACAGAAAAAAAATCAGTTTTTGTTTTTATTTGATTAAGCAATATTTGTTTGTTTGTTTGTTTGTTTATTATTTAATAAAGGGACAATGCACATTAAGTACAGAGGCCTGGGGAACAACTCCCATACCTGTAAATATGCAGGATTATAGCCAGTGCTAATTATAATTTTAAAAAGTTGGAAAAGGGGCAACAAAGCTGGAAAACTAATCAGAAAGAGGGGAATTTATTAACTAATGCCAGAGGCAGAACCTCAGATATAAAGATGGAGGAGATTCAGTTCAGTTCAATTTTATTTATATAGCCTAGAATCACAACAAAGTTGTCTGAAAGGGCTTTACACACTGTTAATCACGCAACAGCAGACATAACACGCAATAAACATATTAAAGACTATACTAAACTAAGCAGACCCAGCACATCCCTGTCCTTAGACCCTCCTTCTCAGTAAGAAAAAACTCCCAAAAAAAACCCAGTTGTGGGAAAAAAAAACAAACCAAAAATACCTCATTGAAAGAGAGACCCTCTTCCAGGACGGACAGGCAGGTGTGCCTATATTACTGTTATCACTTAGCTCTACTTTCTGAAATAACACAGCTTAGGTTTGTATTGGCAGTGGTTACAGGGGAGTGGGGTAGGGTAGTGGATTCAGCAAACTGCATTTAAAATCTTCTGACTTTGAAAATACTAATTACTGCCGGAGCTGGAAAGCTACAGCACAGCAGTAAAGAAGTATTCCTGATTACAGCAAAACGTCTTCATTTGCACTTGTGATTTAAAGTATATTTAACATTTTAGGCTAATGAGCAGTTTAATAATGTACAGACATGAAAATGAGTGGAAATGAGAGTTTATTTACTATCTGCCAACATGGCTTAATGACCCAGGCAACTCATTGCAATTGCCTGGGTCATAAAACTGTTTTGAAGTTGTGCACTTTTTTCTTACTGGGTGACTTCCCTTTAAACTTAAACGACTTCCTTTTCATGTGTAACATGCTTCACACACACACTACTAGAATACCTCTAATTGTAGGAAAATGTGATTTCAGAAATTTTATCACAGAAGGGAAAACATTTCAGTATGAGAGAACATCTGTAGTATGAGAGGATTTGCAGCATAGTGTATGAAAGGATTTTATTATAGTGTATGAGAGGAATTTTCTGTTTAATATACTAGACAATTTCAGCGGTGAGAGGTTTCACTACACTTAAAAATCATTTATCAAGAAGAAAATTCAGAAAAAATGTTTCAAATGAATCCACATATCTTCATCCATCCATCCATCCATCCATCCATCCATCCATCCATCCATCCATCCATCCATCCATCCATCCATCCATCCAT
>JBAMIG010000016.1:6680382-6699718 GCA_037177335.1 Kiunga ballochi | reverse complement strand
TAAGTATCTTATTATTTAAATGCCTCGCTCCAGGTGTGCGCTGCATGAGCCTGTACAATGTTATCATTACCTGGACTGCTGCATTTCTGTTTCTTTGCAGCATATTTTCAAAAGTGAGGAAAACTTTATGTAAGTTCTCAGGTATAAAACAAACAGCCTACATGCTGACCTTTACACACCTATAACCTCACTCTCTGCAAGCTCCAGTATGTTAAAAACATGAAATAAACAGCTTACCTGTTGTGAGAAATTTCTTCCAGTTGATTTCACAAAACTATGCAAGCTTTATTAAAGGCATTCTTGTGTCACATAAAATACAAACAGTTTGTGTGAAGCAGTTAAAGGCTCCTTTACTTAAAGGCCCGATCCACTCAAGTGCTCAGGTGATGTGGAAAACATGGTGCCATGTCAGGCAGCTGTTTATTATTCTCATTAACTGTTAAAAATAGTTTTAACATAAATATTATCCAAACAAATTTCTTAATGCAGACTGGTATGGAAACTGGGAAAAGCCAGACTGTTCTGCAGCAGTCCCACAGAGTATGATTTATTTCAGTGGAGACTTTTTAACTTAGTCATTTTTTTACAAGCATGAAAAATAATATTTATCACACTTACAGTAAAACAACAACAAATATTAAGCACCATGTTTTTAAGATGTAATTTTCTTAATTTTATGAAAATTTCAAATATGAAAAAAGGACATGTGAAACACTTTGACATCTTTAATGTAGCTTTTAATTTTACAATAAATGTTAGTATTTATTTATGACATTTTTGCCTTTGTTAAGCTAAATGCATACATGTCTTCATAAATTATAGAAAATTACTAAATATTTTTATTTAAATGGAAATGCGTAGGAAAAAAATCCACTTATCACATTGAATTCAGGGTGTAAATGGCACATGAGGAGGCAATAGATGTTTATTCATTTGTTCATGTAAACGAATGGTTGTACAAGAAAAAAAAGGCAAATTGCAGGAAAAAAGATCAGGAGCAAAACATGGCAGCATAAAAACAAGATGAGGAAAGATCTTGCTCCAACCTGAAACACTTACTGGCTGTGCTTGACTCTTATAGCTGCTCAATCTGAACAGTAGCTTTTAGCATATTAAAAGGCTAAATGTGTCACTCAACTTATCCAACATTTTGATATGATTTACAGCTTAGACTCATGCACAGCTGCAGATAAGAAAAACATAATTATTACTTGTTAGGCCATTTTTAATTAAGTATTTCCCATCTATAAGTTTAAAAATCTGGTTTAATCATTTGTGCGTTAAATTATAACCTCACTAACCAGCAGAGTGTCACCCCTTATCTGTATGCCGTCTGGTTTGGGCAAACACTGCTTTGTTGAGGTAGATATAAAATAACAAACAGGAGTGTTGACACTTTTTCATTCAGATAATGCGTGGTATTCTCCCCTCACACACTGCAAGCTGAAGTGCACTTCTGGAGTGTTAAAAACAAGAACTTACAAGATAATTAATATCAGGATTTAAATATATGTAAACACTATTAAACTATTGTAGTATTTCTTGTTCTGTATTTTTAAAAGAGGAGTGTGGCAGTTTAAGGAAAGAGCAAAAACTAGATCCGTCACACGGTTGCATCGCTTCCGGTTTACCAATTCTTAATCTGTGATTCGGTTCAGCTGTCAAACTGCTTCATCATGAACTTCCGACTGGCCTCGTAACCCAGGAACAGAGCTCCGTTAGCTGGGAAGGTGCGGACCATAGTGGGGGTGAGACCAGAGTAGAGCGCCCGCACACCTAAGCATGGGAAACCACCAGCCTTACAATCTGATCAATAATTAGACATTTATCAAAAGGAAAAATCAATTCAAACTCCCACCCTGCATCCGCTTACCTTCAGCGCGGGCGATAGTCATAAAGGTTTTAAAAAACCCCGCCTGTTTGCCCGTCATCGACATGACCTGGATCCGAGACTTGACGCAGTCCATGGGATAGACCACCAGCCACAGACACGCCCCTCCAAAACCGCCGCTGAACACGATCGGAGTCACGCCTTCAGCACACAGCAACCAGAAGCACATATAAACAACGTGTGAGTATGTTTAATGTACGAGAAAAAATATATAAATATCTGAACCCCACCAGGTCTCAAAATGAGGTAAACATGTTACATCCTCAGCTATGTAATAAAAAGATGAAGGATTGTGTGAACAGAGTTTATTTTGCTGATGCACAGCTCTACATTTCTGCCACAAGGTTTACTGGATACGACACAGATTTTTCCTTTTTAAATGTACTGATAATTACTGATATTTACCTCATATTTTATACTAAAACACTTTAGCACACAGGAGAATAAACAACAATTTGTTTAGTTAGTTAAACAAATCCTCTATTCTCCACCTGGAATAAGGTGTAGGCTGAATTTCTATTTCATCATAGTTTTGCACATCATAATCAAACGTCGTCATTTTGCTCTCATCTGTCCAAAACACATTGTTCCAGAAGTATGTGGTTTATTAAAATACATACATGCAAACTAAAGCTGCCTTGTTGTTTTTCATCTTGCAAATGTTACAAATTTTTGTTATATACTTGTTCAATTATTTTCTAAGCATCCTTATGTTTAGAACTAAAAGACAGAGTATTTTTACTGACTGGATTAAGGGAACAATACACAACTTATGTAACAATAAAAATGAGTTGAACTCGTTTAGATTTTTTTTTTTAAAAAGCTACATTTATGTAAAATGCTTCAAGTAACTTATCAATTTATCTAATGTAAACAAATTGCGCTTCTGTTTTTTGCTAAATAAAAGTTATATTTGTCCAGTTTTGCTCCACAGTCAGTCCAGGTCATGAGATTATATAAGAACCGTGGCTCATCCAAGGCCGCTACGTAGCATTATGTCACGGTTTTCTACTTTCTTTCTTCCTCATTTCTCTTTCTAATTCATTGTAAACTTCCCTGTTTGCTCCATATTGTGCCATCTTAACTGGTCACATCCCATAAATGTGGAAAAAGTGTTTCCATTTGACTCTTGTGAAATACTTCTATATGAAAAGAGGAAAAATCCCTCATGGGAGAAAAAACATTTTAGTGATAACAGGGTTGTTTTTTAAAGTAATGTTTTTTAAAACTATTACTGGAATTTTATTGCAATATTTAAGTTTTGTATAATTTTACCAGTAACAGAAAGGCAGCTACTGTATCTTCAGTTATGATGACATCATTTACAGACATTTATGTGATAACAGGTCATACCTATGTCATCTTTGCCACATTTCATGTAGTCTGCAAAGGCAGTGCGGCAAAGTTCGTAGGCACCAAAGAAACAGAAGTATCCGGGCACCTCTCTGGCTATGGTGGTAGTCAGGCCCTGGAAGAAGCCCAGCGGTCCCTCATTCTGCATAATGGATCTCGTCACCGACCACACAGTACTTTACATAGAGCATGAGTGGTTGGTCAGACACATAGACACCGAACCAGCATATGTAAAAGAAAAAACATAACAATTTATGAATGCTTTTAGTTTCATCTGATGTAGAACATTTGTCAGACAATCCTAAGTGTATTGCTGCAGTCTCACTCATAGACCTAAATACTTCTCTGCAATCACAGTGAAAAGCATAACACGCATTAAAGTTCAACCCACTTATTTATAATAAGAACTGTTTAAGAAGTTCGGTTCTGTGAGTTATTTAGTTCAAGGTGTCCTGAAGAAACGTAAACGTCTCAAACTTGCAGAACTGCAGCGCTCAATGACCAACAATGCTTTTTCCTAATATGGGCAGACAGTCTGACTGAGGGCTCTCGTATAAAATGTACAATTAAAAAACTGGAGATAAATAAAGCCGATTAACTTATACTCTGTTCAAAGTGATGTATATTTAATCTTCACTTACTTCTGGCTCTTAGAAATCTTGCCTGATGCCTCCATTTCATACATGGCTTGCAGTCGACATTTGACAAGCTCAGTAGGGCAGAGCACCAGAGACGAGAAGACAGATGCGACTGAGCCAGCACAGGCTTTCTGTACGTCACTGTGAACGAGACAGACAAGTGAGCAAAGAAAATGTGGACATGTTTTCTCAGGGCTGACTTTGTAACAAAACAAAAGGTTTATATGATCCAACCTCAGCACAGCTTCACTGTGTAATCCTGCTGTGAAGCGGATGACTTGCTGGCAGAAACCGTAACTCATGAACAGAACAGAGTTCTCTGCGATGTTGGCCATCAGGGCTGGGGTGGTGCCCTGGTAGAGACCACGCAGTCCTACTTGTCTGTAGGTGGACACAACGCAGTGGATAAACCCTCGGTATAGCGTAGGAAAAGTCTGCATCTTGACCTTTGCTGTGTCCAGAGGCTGTCCACTGAATACACATGCAGCTCCCCCTTTAAAGGACAACATGGAGAACAGGTAAAATGAAAATTATGACAATACCCGTTTCTTTTGTGCTCTTTTCTTTTGCTTTTTAACTACTTATCTTGATAATGATGGAATAGTATAGCAATGTTAGGTATATTTCCCCTTTGTGACAACATGATAAGATTGTATTTAACAGTGTTTAAAATAACTAGGCTGGACATTTCATACCCATCTGCAGTGTTACTAATCAGGTTATAATAGCATAGTTCTTGCACATTTCTCCAGCTGACTGTCATTAAATTCGTTACACTTTCCAATGATTTACACAGAAAGAGCTTAAGAAAAACAATTAACTTTTTTTCTTCTATTTGTACTATTTGGAGAGTATATACAGACTTTTATTTACCTATGGCTCCTGCAGAAAGATCAATGATAGCTTGGACCACTGGGTGTGGAGGCATTGTTGTCAAAGTGGGGGGTGTTTCTCCTTTTACACAGATATCTGATTTAAACAAACAAAAAAGCTGTAATCAACTCATACCACCCGCACCCTATAAAAAGAGAAGAAAAAACTCAGAAAACTCATGTAACAATTAAGTTGTACAAACATTTTTAATTTAAGGTAACAAGAAAAGTTTTTACTCTTCATCCTCAAGCTCAGGCTTTGTTTTGGTGGCCACAAGAGAGCGACAAAAGGTCGTTTTTATGCAGTAATTTAAACATGTGTTAAAAACGCGAATAGGCAGAAGGGCACGCGCTTCAGTGTTTGTGAAAAATTTACGAAAAATTACAACTTTATATGCTAAATGAATATAGATAGTAGCAATTTCATAATACTAACCTCACACGAAACCCACGATTTGATTCGGAGCATCAAGGTAAAATTAAAAAATGTGTGTCAAACATTAGGAGTGATGTGGACAGTGAAGAGCAGATCAACGTGAAAATTATTCACGACTGAAAGCATGCTAGCTAACATCGTCACTACAAAAATGCAGAGTTAACTGTTATCTCGTGCCATATATCTGCAGTCAGTGAATGAATCGTCCATTAAGGTCGGCACACAGAGGGGAGAAAAGGTTTCGTGACACTCGAGGAGCAAAATTAAAGAGTGCTTACTCTGCTCAAAAATTGTACTACCAAAATTTCCACTGCTTGCTTAAATATATCGCACAAAGTTTGCTAGTTAACAAAACGTTTTGTGAAGACAGGAGTTTTCCTAAAATAATACACTGGATAATATATTTGAGATCTTCACACCAATTACATTTTTAATCAGTTTAACTTATGAAAGTCGAGGTACAATATAAAACATATATTCATGGAGTGATCATCTTGGTTTAAAATCTATGCCATTAGGTATCATGCAATGACCCCAGGACAGGAACACTTCCGGTTCACAATCCTTTAAAAATCTATTGTAGCGTAAGGTTAGAGCGCCCCAGTGTGTTATTTTCTAAAAGTGTACATCGGAATCCCTGAGGTCAAATCATAAGGTGATACAATAGATTTACAATTTACAAATTGGTGTATGATTAATGTACACATGTAGGCCTACTTCAAAAGTAAGGTTTGATTAATTTGTTTAACAACAGTTTTAAGGGAAAAACCAGACGCATTTTTTATTTATTCCAAAATGTAACAAATAAATAAATAAATAAAATTACTAGAGTCTGAGCAAATAGCTTCTCAGAATGTTCTGTTCTGTTTCAGAATTACCCTGGGAACACTGTGTTCCCAGCTCTTGAAATTGTTTCATACATAATTATTTTACAGGCTGTATCATTCAGGGTCTCTGGAACATTGGCTTCCATCGCCTGAGCAGAACAGCACAAAAAGCTTAGTTTATGGCTCTTCCACGACAGAAAATACTTTAAACTATTTTTACTTTATGCCATCTCTGCTTCTTCTTTGTGTATTCTTGCTACTGTTGTGCAATCTATTTCCCCACTATGGGACAAATAACAGACTCTTGAAACTTAAAACTTAAAAAGATGTTAATCAGCTTTTTAAAATACTAAATAAACTTTGTTGTGGGGTCAATAATTTAATATGCATCTGTTTAAATGATCCCTGATTGTTACATTTATTGAGTTTTACCATTACGTTTTAAACTCTGCTTTGCATAAGTAATTTTTTTTTATTTTGTCATTTTGAAATATTAATTTCTTTGTTAAATTGAACTGTTGCTTGATTTCTGTAATGTTCCTGTTGGAAATAGGACACCAATATTTAGTGCTACTTTTACTTCCTTTATTCAAAATAAAATACATGTACAAATACCAAAAAATCTAACATTTAACAGCACAGTCTAGCACGTTTTGATGGAGCCTTTTTGTTTAGTCTTTTTACTAGAGCCAGCTCCTAATCTAACTTTTTCACACAAGTTTATTTTGGCCTGAAATTTTAGCTTATCTGAGTGTAATATGAAAAATGTTACTTAAAGGGGACTCCAGTGCAGAGAAAATGTTATTATTCTTTATCAATTTAAGCAATAGCACTTAGTTTTTTTTTAGGGCAGGGTTGGCCATCCTGCAGTATCGCAGTCCTGCGAGTGTCAGAAGTTTCCGTGCTGCAACATACAGTACCGGACTCAAATCAATAATTAGCCCATTTATACAGTTTTTAAGTCAAGCTCTGCTGACGTTTGCTAATTAAGTCTCATATGTTTGGCATGTTAGTGCAGGGAAAATCCGAACTGTTAGGAGTTTCCCTGCAGCACAGGGCTCATTACTTGTTAAGAAGTTGAAAAGCTGTGGAGATCTTTATAATTTGAATCATGAGTGTTTCAGTTTGGAAACTCTTAATACCTTTAACACACCGGCCCAGTCCAGGATCGGACTTGAAGATCCCAGTCCTAACACTTACAAAACTGTGGCTCTTAAGCACTGCAGGTGGTTATCGCTGTTATAGAGGGCTGAGATAAAGCTAAGTTAGAACTTTTTTGTAACAAACTGCAACTAACAACCAGCTATAGCACACATAATTTATTTTTCTTATTTATACTCATTTTTGACTTTTAAAAATGTCAGAAAAGGGTTTGTATTGTATTTGTTCCAAATAAACCAAACCTTTGTTTTCTGTTTGTCAGCTAAGAGATTATTTAGTGTTACAGGAATAATTTTATAAGACCAACAATTTAAGAATAAATACAGACACTCTGTTGTTATTCACCTTTCAACTGAAATAGTGCCAAAATACCATCTGTTTAAACAGAGTAGCCTGGGATTAAATAAATGTTCCCCCTATCCACAAGCTTATCCTTTGGAAGTCTGACCTGCGATGGCTTACCTCACAGCAGTCTGGCCTCAGCTGACAGCATGTTGTCAACAATTACAACTTTTAAAAATAAATACACAGTTAAAAAAAAGACACAGATGTCCTGTTTTGTATCACTTTGCCTTTTATCAAAAGAAAAAATAAAAGAAAACATTGACGCTGTCTACATCACAGACAAGAATCATCAATATTCTGTTTTAAACAACTTTGCCATGAAGAGAATAATCCCCATGCCTGCCCCTCCCCTGGAGCAAACTCCTCTATACACAGTAAACTTTACATACCTATAGTTCCTGTTCAGCCTTTGTACAATTACATCATTATCAAAGTAGTATCATCCGCTTTAAAATACATACAATGCTCTCCCCATTTTAATTCTAATCGCTATTTTGATTGTACATACAGTATCGTTTCCCACACTTAGAGTCTGTTGCACAATTTAAACAATGTGCTGCTATAATGTATTCTGAAGAGACCAAATATGTCTCTATTTCTGCCAAACGAAAACCCTCAGCAGAGCCTCGATGATCAGTGAATAAGAAGCATTTCATGCAATCACTGGATGAGGGCTGAAAGAGCACATATTGCCATTAAGGTCGTCTTGGCTACACAGGGCTGCTTTCATGAGCGCGCCCTCCCCCGAGTCATTTCCAGACTTGCAAAGGGCTTTACAGTAACACCAACTGTTGCATCTGCTCGGATTTGAGATTATGAGGTACAGTCAGAGAATTGCTCTAATCCCCAATTAGAAGAGTTGCACTGTATAAATAACATAGAGATTATAAAAGACTACTTCAGCGAGATAAACTTATAAAAGTCTGTGGTTTGTGTGGGTTTGCTGAGGTTAGTACTGAGCACAAAGTGTTAAAAGTAGGAGGTTATGTTCAGTCAATATTCTTCATTATAATGAGAAGACTAGGTAGAGGAAAATGCAGGAAAAATCTGAGAAGAAAGCAAATTTTAGTTGAACTTTGTATTAGCTGGGTGACAAAGGGCCTTAACCACACAGATGTCGACTGTGGCTTTCAGAAATCACCACTCACAAATCCAACTTTAGTACCAGATTCAAGCTCATTGCTGACAAAATTCTTCCACTTTAGCAGTAAATAAAAGTGCTGAGGTCTTCAAATCAAGTCTCTGCATTAAGATAATCATTGATTTCTAACTGATTATTAACCAGACAGTAGAAGTCACGGGACTTATGTCCCTTCAGATGTGAGTTGAGGGCTGTAAGAAACTACTGCTCCCATGTAATCAACATAAAATATCCCGATGTTTTTAAAATGCATTTTTATCATGATGCAAGATAGTGTGCATGTGGAATTAAACTGCAGGATCACAATGATTTGGTAAGTGAGCCTGAGCATTGTGAAGAATCAGAAATTAAATCTAAATGTGGGAAAAGCTACTAATGTTAGAAGCCGTTTTTGTTTGTACCCTGTTTACACACAGCCAGAGCCCTGGACTCATTTAAACCTGATGTACAGGAAACAAAGTTTGTTTTGTCCTTACGTATAACTGCAATAATAACCTCTATATCAACGGCTCTGGCTACCGTTGTCACACAAGCATCACAAAAGCTTTTCAATCCATTTCAGCTTTTAACAAATAATAGTTTAGGAGCCAAAATTCTTCATCAGATCAGTGATTCATTCCCACCTTGAACTGCATGATAGCAATGAAATGCTATAAACTGGAACAAACCAAGAGGTAATGGGTGTAAAGAGCCGCTTCCAAGTCTAATGTCTAAGAGTTCGGAGGAATTGGTGTTATGCACTACTGCCTGGTAAGTAAATCAAAATTCAAATTATCAGAGGAAGACATGAGCACACTCATACAGATGAACTGTCAACCAGCAGCACTCATGACTCCCTTTACAATTGGGTTCAACGTGTTCTTTAAACCATAATAAACATGTTTCAATACTGAGTTCAGTTATTTTATATACAATATACTGGTAATGTCTTCTTGCTGGATAAATCGGGGAAGTTAGGACAGAGAACACAGTTCAGATTTGACATTTAAACCTACACAATGTAGAATCCATTTGAGCAATCTGTTGCACCTGCACCACACACATCACTGTCAGCCATGGATCAATAAGGAGCTGTTTGGTAAAGGATGAGAACTAAGTACAAATGGATCGCAGGACCAGACACATCCGAGGGTGTGAAACCTCAAAATTAAGAGAAGTTGTTGTTTTGCTTTTGTTCTGTTTGGTTTTTCTTGTTCTTATGTTTCTACAGCTAAACCACAGCAGCTGAAAGGGGAAAAGCGTGTGTGCGTACATTGTGGCTGAAGTGTTAGGCACTGCAAAAGAAAACCAAAAAAACCAAAACAAATACAAAACAAAAGGATGAAGGAGATTGCTTTCATGTTTCTGATAAACACAGTAAGGCATTCTGATTACAGTTGAATGGCAGCAACGTTAAGTTTCTGGTCTGTCCTCTGTGGTTCATTTGCACAAATTTTGACTTAGGAGAGACACCCCAACCTTCCCCCACACACACGCATACACACATGCACACCTCACAACATTTCACAACCCATTTTAAGATCATAAAATCAGCTACAATCAAAAATGAGGCACTTTATAAAAGAGTATAGATATCTAGGCTAATATCGATCATAATATGTATACTGTATATTTCATACTGTTATAATGTGTCCGTTTATATTAGGGTTGTGTTATGCAAATGAGGAAAACTAACTACTGTATGTACTATAGTTTTTGTCATTCTACTTGCATTACTATAGTATATACCATAGTGTAATATACAGTTTTAATAGAAAAACTCAGTTGCCAAAAAAGGATTTACACTTTTTTAAAAGTGGTTTTGTGCTATGCAATGCTTCAACATGTACTTTAATGTAATTAAATAGCTGATTATGCAGATTTGGCTAAACAGCATGATAAAAAAATGCAGTGCATGTCAGATAATGTCTACATCCTATTTGTGTTTCTGTATTACCAGAGGTTAGGTGAACTTTTCACCCATCCTAGATTTATTCTTCTCACGAGCGACTGATTTATTTCTTTTTCTTCCATATGTTAGCTACAAAGATGGTTGTCTTTAGGGCACTCTTTCTATACCATTAGCAACATGACTCAGGCATCATGTAATCACTTTTGACAGTCATGTGTCAACTTCATCTAAAACCCTGCTATTATCTATGGTATCTGGAAGTGTATGTGTGTGTGTGTGTGTGTGTGTGTGTTTGTGTGGGTGTGTTGCAGCACTCAGTGTATTTAGTGCTCTAATGCACATGCTTGATTTGCTCAATTCATTCTGCGGATCTCTGTGCATATATGAAGAGCAGCTGGAAAAGCCTTCAAACAGTTTCTCTCTTTTCCCAGCAGAAAGTTCATTATTAGGCCCTTTTGCATATCGTAATGAGGGCATTTACATAGTTAGGAGCTTAATTATTGCTCTTACTAAACGACAAATTGGTATTGTAGAAAGTTATGTTAATCAGGCCACTCTCCTGCACAGCTTTAAACATCTACATTGTTGTGTCTGTTTATGTGCAGCCTTAACTTTCATAAACTGATTGCATGAAAGCTTCCATCTGACAGTGGAACTGTACGTCATCCTTGTTAGCCCACTGGAAAGACCATTTTTTTTCCCAATTTGCTGCAGTTATTTAGGGTTTGAACTGTATGTGTGTTTCTGGATCCGCATAATCAATCCAACTCCAAGCATTTTTAAGATTTAACCTTAATGTCTGTGCAAACTATATTAGACTGTCTGAAAAACAGACAGAAAACATCTAGATTGAATTTAAATAACATGATTTCATTGCTAGCTCCAGAAACCACACTTAAATACAGTAAATGTCTAAAATGAAGCCCATTTGGAAGCCCTGCAGTAGCACCAGAACACTCATTAAGAAGTGTAAAAGCTTTTTTTTGGCCAACTGTGATAATGGGTTTGCACTGACACTGTGTACAAAAATTCTGCCAACTTGTATTTTCTTTCTTAGTTTGAGTTAAAAATGACACCTGATGATCATTCAATTTCTATTTACTAAGAAGGATGAATCATTAAAGTCAATGCCAAAATGGAAACCACAAAATGTAATATTAGGTCTACAAATTCAGATGAATTCTTTTTAAATGGCAGCTTATGTGCTGAAGCATGAATTATGAAACTTCTACAAACTGATTGACTAATCTCAGACAAATGATTATCATAAGATCTATGATTTATGGATGCAAATCTTTCCATTTCTGTGATTCCCTGAAAGCTTATCAAAATAAAATGTTTGGGATGAAGAGAGAGACACAGCCATCCACAATCAATAGACAGAGATCACTTGTCAATCTCTCATCCTTCATTTGAACAAAGTTAAATGATGATCAAATGTCATTTTTATCAAAAATGAGGCAAATAAACTAATCTTTCCTTACCCTGTCTTTGTGAAGAATGTGCATTTGTTTGTGTGTGTGTTTGTGTGTGTTTGGCACACATTTGGTTGACAGAAAGCAGAAGACGGGATGGTGATGAGATTTCCAGGGTTTCAGTGTTCAGACTCTAGTGAAGAGTTCTGTTGTGGTAACGGATCGGGCTGCCTGCCATCCACTTTGCCAGCGGGCCGAGAAGGTTACACACCGGTGTCACGCTCACATCCAAGATCAGCAGTCTGCTGGGGGAAATGATACAAAAACAGGAATTAAAAAGTTATTTATTCATTTTAATTATATATATATATATATATATATATATATATAAATGAAATTGTCAATATATAATGTCTCATCAGTATCAGAAATAGTTTCTACTCCTATGAGACAATCCTATGACAATCCAGTGCTCTATACTACGTCAACAAAATGAAGTCACTGGCTTCATAAAGCAAACATCTTTTTTTTCTTCACGTTTTATTTTTCAATTTATATTGTTTTGTTTGGAGATTTGCTATAGATAGTTGTTTATTTTAAATTGTATTGCATGTATTGTTATATCCTACTGACTTTGCCCTGCTGATGGATCAAAGATAGAAATTAGCTTTAGCTAGAATATAGCATGTTTACTAGCACATGTTTGTATTTATAAAAAGAATAAAATACTCATTTTAATACATACAACAATAATTTCCTCATGAGGGTAGGTGTAGAAGGCTGTTGGATCATTTTATTGCTCACTATTGTTCTAATAAATGTATAAAAAAAAACTAAAAATACTTTAAACGGAAAAAATATATATTAACAATTAAGGATTAATAAACATGCAACTGAAAAAAGAGGTTACATTAGTAAATAATCAGTCTATGACGGTAAAAGGATTACCCAATGACAGACTGAAAGTAAACATCTAAAGCAGTAGAGGTGATCCTGTCATTAAATGATAGGCTACAAATAATTCCTTTTAAATTTACAGGATGCATTTAATTTATGCTTCCATTTAAACCTGATAAGAACAGGAAATTATTTATGTGCTGATTGTAACTTTGAGGTGTGTTTATTTGTGGCTTAATTCTGCCGATCAGCCTCACTACGCGGCTGTGCATACTGAGTTTAGTTGTACGAGTCTCCCAGGAGGAGGGTCATAGTTTATCCTCAACTGCAGGGAAAAAAAGAAATTTAACAGTGTTATAATAATTCTTTGTTTCCTTTGCCATAGTTGATAAACACACAACTGTATTTTCTATATTGAGAAAAAATTATTATTCTTAAACATGCACATTTAAAAAAGTAATCCCATTCAATAAATAAAATTAAAACGTCCCACTGCATTTACTTGACATGTAGTCTCTGATGCTTTGTAGAGTACTTTCATCAAAAATTAAATTCACATTCTCGTCATCTTGTCATCACCATCATCACTGCAGCGTGAGGGAAACCTCAGAGCTGCTCTCCTGCAACAAGCAGCACTCCCACACATAAACATAAACCCCTGTTCCACACTTTGTCCCCTTGTCCTTTATTCATGCAATAAAGCTCATTACTAGGAGACAAATCAATTTGGGTCTGCTCTCTGAACACCCACTAGTGATAGTAAGAAACAGACTGGAAACACAGTGCTTGTGACAAAATACATATCAGTACAATGTGACTGTAGATTATGCAGATATGCCAAAATGTTGAATCGTTGATAAAAAATATAAAGAGGAATGGGAATTCATTTGACCTTTTACATCTTTAAACTTAAGGCTGCAGATATTGCTTAATTTCACCATCAAACTCTAAATTCAAAGTCTTTTTATAACCCATTAAGAATCCAAGCTTCACCTTATAGAATAAAGCAAAGCTGGGTGTTTGCATCAATATAAAACAGGCATGAGGTATTTTAGGATGAGCTGTGTTTAAAGACCCATAGGACTCACCTTGACCATCTTTTCTGCTGCTCTGGTTCGATCTCAGTTCCTCTGACTTACAGAAATCAATACTGGCATAAGTGTTGATGCCAGAGCCAGAGCCAGTACTAGCCATAGCACTTCCTCCAATGTTGTAGGCGGGAGAAGTGCGCTCCACTCCAGTGTGAGGGCTCTCCTTTATGGCCAAGTCCAGGTCTATATAGTTAAGGCCTTGTTCATTGGATGAGGTGGAACTTTGTGGTGGAGGTGTGGCAGACGAAGCAGCAGCTTGACCGATGTCCCACAGGGAACAGTCCAAACCCTGCCGGTGGCTTGCTGCCTGGCCGTCCTCCATGAAGAGGGAGGTAGAAGAAGATGCTTGGCATGGTAAAGAAGAGGGTGAGTTAAATGTCTCTGAGTGGTGACTTAGGTGTCCCTGTTGCTCGCCTCGGCCCACTCTACCACTCCGGTCAGGTGACTGGAAGGACTTGACAGGGGAAAAACTCAAACTGGTTGCCTGCTCCATAGATAAGGGCTGACCAGAGTGTTTGGTAGGTCTTGCTGAAATGTTGGGATCTGAACCTTTTCTGTCCATAAAATGCGTGGGGACATCTGAGGGCACTGCAGCCATCTTTATTTTTGTTCTATACTCTGCTGTGCCCTCTGCTCCCAGAGAAGAGGACGTGCTATGTTCATGTCGTGCCTTGGGGGCAACAGCTGGTGGGCCCTGTAGGTTGCTGAATGTGGATCTAATATGAGCCAGAGGGGTTGAGGATTTCCCTAAATCCATGCTGATGTACTCAGCAGAGGCAGAAAGCGGCGCAGAGAAGCTGCGGGGAAGGTTAGCAGGACTGTCGTGACAGAGAAGTGGTTGATTTACAGGCCGCAGAGTTCCGTGAATTACAGGCTGTCCATGTTGTGAGCTCGCACATTGTCCTCTGTCATATTTATTAGCATCCTTGAAGACAATACTCACATACTCACCAACACTCTGAGACACTGATGGTGGTAGATTCTCCTTAACTCTGGGCAGAGTGTTTGCTTTAGCAATGTCTGAAGACACACTGAGGGGACGACCCTTCCTTTGTTGCTTTGGGCTCTTACTACTTGATGCACGCTTTTGATGGTGACGTCCCTCTTTTGTGCTTGTTCCTGCACTTTTATACTCTGTTCCTGTCCTTAATAAACTCAACCCCCGTCCTGCTGATACGGATTTGTCCTCGAGGCTTTCACTGCTTGCAGAGCTAGAGGAGAAGGAAGATGAAGACATGGAGAGGTGGCAGCTTCCTGCAGAGCCCACTGCAATTTTGTTTCTCTTGATGTATCCTACACCCCCTCCTCTTGCAGCACTATCGTGCCCACTCATGTCTTGTTTTGCCTCTCCTTTGTTTAAGTCCTCCTCAAAGCGAGTGTAGAGGGTATGCTGATAAGCTCGTGGCAGGGAGAAGTAGGAATTGAACATTTTTGGTTGCAGCTGATGCTGCTCAGGATGGGAAGGTGGTGTGCTGCAGGCAGAGCGGCAACTGACAGGTGAGATGTTCATGTAGTCGCTGGCGGCACGGCTCTCCATGCTGACCCTACTGTCCCATATTCCGAGTCCATGCAGGTCTGTGGAGCTGTTGCTATTAGGAGACATGACCATATAGCCCTCTGAGTGGGGCTGACGGATGTGCTGAGGGGGGGACACACTGTTGTTGGGCGTCATGGCCATATACTCATCATCTGTTCCAGGTTTAGCACTGGGTTCTGACATACCTATTGAAAGAGACAGTGAAACAGGAGACGTGACTCCAGGCAACATGGACATATAACCGCTATCCACGGCTGCTCCTGCGTCCTCTTCTCCCCTGTTTTTGTCCCCCCTACTCCTACTCCCTCCTACATCAAGCTGCCCACGTCTAACTGCCAGATTCCCTGAGCCATGGTGCAAATCAGATCTTTCCTTGTTAGTATTCTGTGACATGATGGCATACTCTTCGTCATCCTCATCATCTTCATCTTTTCTATGGGGGGTAAGTCGTTCATGGGAAGCCAAAGGCAGGGAAGCCCTCTTACTTAGTAGCCTGCGTTCTGCCTCAGATTCTCGACTGGATGAGCGCCGCAGAATACGCCTGCCTTTGGAGCGATGATGTGACCCAAGCAGGCCCTCTCTCTGTCCCATCACTATGTAGCTGGACGATCCCTCTCCATGTGCATGATGTCCAGATAGACTGGGTATGAGCAGAGAGTGTTCGCCAGGACTGGATCCATACTCATCCGAGGAGCCATAGTCACTCGGCGAACCAGAAACAGAAACTCTTTGAGAAACCCGTGGATACGAGCAGACCATCATGCCTCCTACAGCTGCCCCCACCAGGCCACACTCCGATCCATGACCTGAACTGGACGAAAGACTTGGAGCAGGGGAAGGAGCAGGGTTGGGTGTGTAACGTGCAAGGCTGAGGGTAATCTTTGCTGGGGTTGGTGCTCTGGTGGGCTTGGGCCTCAGCGTCGGCGTAGTTGAGCAGGATCCATTCAGACTTGGGCTGGAGCTGGCCCACGTCCCTCTGGCACTTGCTCCTCCCTCCTCTGACCTGGCTCCGATACTGGCCGTTCGTGCCCTTGGGAATCCGTGCCGTGATGTAGGTGAAGTGCTTGTGCTGCTACCTCCTGTTCCGGGAGTCTCTGTTCGTGCCCGCCTAGAGAAGCCCACCTGACTTGGTGGCAGATTTGGATGATGGCGCCGACTTGGAACACTGATGGGATTTGACGCAGTACCACCACCACATGATGTTCCTACAGACTGAGACTTGCTGCGCTGACGAAATTCCTCACTTAAGGCCTTCATGGCCTCCAGCAGGGTCTCATGCATGTTTTGAGCCACCACAGAGTCATCTACTTGCATCCAGAACTCTCCGGGGCCAGTAATTGCTGAGCGTCCCACCTCTATGAAGAAAAAATTCTCTGAATGGCCACATCGGCGAACATTCATCAGCTGTAACACCACAGCAGCCACATCAGAGTTAAGCTTAACGAAGTTGACTGTCTTATCAGTTAGGCACAGCCGGTAAATGCCCACTAAGTTCCTGGCATGTCCAAGACCTTTAGGCCAAACCTTAACTTGCCAAACTTCTTTGAATGTTGGAACAGGTGAAGGAGAGCTGCACTCTCCGCTGCTACCATAGTCTTCAGGAGTTTTACCTAAGAAAGCAACAGAGAATAAAAAAAATGAGGAATTGCATGATTAAATTAATCAGTTCTAACTTCACACTGAATAGGTAAGACTTTGTTTATATAATTGGCCATTATAAAAGGGGAATAATCTTTTCAGCTTCTGCAAAGTAGGAGTCATCTCATTATACTTTTAAGAAACAGCTCATAATTAAGTCACACAGAATACATGCATTAAAAAGATCCTGTTTATCAGTGTCTACAGATGATTGTAAATATTTTATTTATTATTTCACAGTCATCATAATCACCAAAACAGCTGCAAATTATACCTGTCTCTATCCTGAATATCATTATACTGATAAAATAAATATATGCTTTAAGCACTGCTTTAAACATGCCATTTTGGGGTCTAATGAAATTATGAACAGTGTATTACTGTGGCTGTCCCTGAGCTGTATCCTGAACAAAATGGGGGTCTGTACTCTTATTCGCTTCTGTTTAGGAATTCACACCAACACATTAGAGCTGGGCAAGCCCATCAGCCTCAACTGACTGAAATGCAAAGGATAACGGGGCGGGTGTGTGCCGGTGCTTTGCTCCATCGTTAGGATAACAACGTAAACACGGGGAGAACCAACAGAAACACAATTTTCCAGTGAGAACGCATTGACGATACCATCTCCTCCCAACCAGCAGCACCCGTGTATCACAAATGTAGGTTAGGCGAACGACAGTCGGAGCCGTGCAGAAAAACAACAACACAAGCTGCAGCGGAGCGCACCGCGATAGGCTGCTACTATATGATGCGTCCCTCGGATGGTTGCTATATGCCCACTGCGACATGCAAAACCACACCACCGCGTGAAATACGCCGCATTTCAGCCAGAATAGGCGACAATCCTCCTATTATTTGGCGTGTGCGCCATTAAGATGCATCCAATTACATTTTACCCGGGTGTAAAAAAAACAATCCGCATGTTCTAACCGCAATAAAGCACGGCTTTATGAGATTGTGCTGCACAAACACACAGCACATGCCGCCCATAAACGTGATGCTCCAAACCTCCAAGCTGGTCAGAAAAACCAGTCTCTCTGTTAGAAATAATAATCATAATAATAATAATGATGATGATGATAATAAAAATTATAATAATAATAATAATAATAATAATAATAATAATAATATACGCAGTGCTTTATTCTGACATTTGTATTCCATTTGAATAAATAAACCACACCTGTAGCGGTTATAATGTAAAAACAACGAGGCAGGTGATGTGCTGTTAACAAACAGGAATGGTCGAGGCAAATAATGTGTGGAGAAGAAACAGCCCAGGGCAGGATAGGCCTGCTGCAGAAACAGAAAAAAAGATCACATCACACTTCTCATTTCTTACAGTTGCACTGAAGGTCCAGCATGGCTTGGTACCACTCATTTTGGATCTCCTCGCTGTCCGCAGCGATGGCAAAGCTCTCGCTGCGGGTATAAAGGACTATCATGTGCTTGTTCTTGGAATCTGCCCGCTTGTTGATGTTGAAGCAGGTCTCGAGGTTCAGGACCTTCTTGGGCACCGGTGATTTACTGCGGAATTTTTTCTCGTTCTCGTAATATTCAAGCCGAGCAGGTCCATGCTCCGAGGCCGCCCTCAGCACGAAGAATCTCCGGTGCATTGATTTATGCTTGCGGAGATAGCCGCTTTTCTGCACATCTTCATAGTTCTGCGGCTCTGCTGTTTGGTTCTCCATGGCCAAGGCAGTGGGATAAACAGCCTACGATAGGGTAACAATCTCAGTGGGAAAAAATGAAGCCCATGTGCTCTCCTCGTTTATCCATTGCAGCTACATCCCTCGTCCTCCCGGTGTCCACACGGTTGTGTCAAGCATGTGGGCGAGGGCTCTTGGCTGGTGAAATCAGTCAAACCATGTTTTAGATCTGGGATCATATTGTAAATCCGGCAGCTGCAGGGGGATGCGCGCACGCAGCGTGCACAGCGTCCGCCGCTGCTCGTCCTGCAGCCCAACCCAGTCCTCAGATTCCACCACGGTGCAGTTCAGTTGCTTGAGGATGTCTCCTCCACCTGTCTGAGGTTGCCCATCGTCTGTGAAGATCTACCACAGTCAAGTGTAAGAGAGGAAAACAGCACTTCCGGTGCAGGCTTTAAAAAAAAAAAGAAAAAGTGGTGCACACATCTATCTATCTATCTATCTATCTATCTATCTATCTATCTATCTATCTATCTATCTATCTATCTATCTAT
>JBAMIG010000016.1:6664886-6678361 GCA_037177335.1 Kiunga ballochi | reverse complement strand
TATTATTATTATTATTATTATTATTATTATTATTATTATTATTATTATTATTATTATTATTATTATTATTATCATTAAATAATAATAATAATAATAATAATAATAATAATAATAATAATGTAAACAAAAATAAAACTGACAGACAAATAAATATCACATCTAATTTACCTTTAAACAACAAAAATCCGCAACAGAGTTTAGGAAGGCAGAAATGATACCTTGGGTGGTTAAATCTGGGTGATCTGAGGATAAGACTGGACCAAAAGCTAAAACGGTTTGGCGAAGCATCCTGTCAAAGTAATTACATTATTCACATTGTAAGCCATTAGATGTGCTTTTAAGTAGCCATGGTCCTTAGAGATGGTTTTTGCAATTAGTGCAGACATTATGTGCCATTCTTATTTATATAAAACCTTTTAGTAATTTCATCCTTTTTTTAGTGCTTAATTACTAAACAACTAGATGCTCAAATTTGCAATGTGTGGAAAATAGTTTAGTATAACATAATCTATAATCTGGATCAGATAATTGTAGAAAGTGATGAGGTAAGACATGTACCGAAGCCTATTTAAAATTTAACAACTTAAACAGATGAAACCTGTCATGTCCAGTTTCATATCCTAGTTTTTTTAAATAAACACGCTTTTATAAAACACTAATAATACAGTGTAGCGTTGGGCATTTGTAGATTATATAAAACAATTACAGCACACAATTTTCACTAAAACAATATTTTATTTACAGAAACAAACTGAGATCACAGTCCGGTCAGTCATAATGTAATCTAACTGTTTGGCAAATTGGTAAATCTAGAAAAGTTAGGTCTTGCTTTTAAAATAGACAGACTCATTTTGTCCTTAAGATACCCATCAAAGAGACCAACATGCACACTGCTTTTCCTATGTTGCTCGTCTTGATTCAGCACTGTGCATATTATCTTTGTCATGGGTTTAAATATGCTTGAAAAGCCAGTGGTGCTACACTTAATTATATAAAACAGTACACCACAAGCAACCCAGTAATCAAGTAATAAGATGTCCAGTTTTTATGTCTACACACTGAACTAATGCAACAAGTCAAATTAGTTTAAAAGTGATCAGAAGCAAGCTGCCAAAAAAAATGTCTGCTGCTTGTTTTCAAATGAAAATTGTACATTGATGTTGTCTGCCTATTATCACCAGTCCTATAGCAGACAATCAGCAAGCCAACAACGCAATGCTTGAGTTTTGAGTGGACCATGATTATATTAATGTGTTTTGTCAATATCTCAATCTTATGTCCTTTACTTTGCCAGAGGAAAACTATGTACATATTTACAGTATTAACAAGCAAAGAGAAGTGACTCCAAGGAAGCGGGGCATGTCAAGAGAGCATTTAATCTCAGCTGACTTCCAGATACCACCACTGCTTGGAGCTCTAGAGAATCCAAACATAAGTATATTGGAAAAGTTGAAAACTGACATTTTCCTCACATGAAAGAGCTCAATCTGCTGAAGTACGTTATTAGAGATGGTCATTCAGCCAGTTGACTCAGATATTTTGTGCATCAGGGCAGAACAAACACACAACATTCAATAAGGTCTGAGACTGTGTTAAACACAGTCAGATCAGCCATGCATGCAGCATGTTTCAGTAATAGGCTATATGCATTATAAGTGAAAACATATGGAGAAGTAACATTGTTATTGTTGCCATTTAAGCTTTGCTTATATATCTTTTAGTCTTTGCTAGAATATGCCGATAACAATCGTTAAAAGCAGCGCACAAATAAAATTTATGCTATAAGTTGCATTATAACATCATTAGGGAGAGAAGCATAGAGCTGATGAGTCAATAGGTCACCAAGATGAACAGTCACCACACAACTGTTTACAAACTACTTGTCATTAAATGTACATTTTTCAATTTCCCGCATTAAAAATGTTCTGACCTGGTAGTCAAAATGTATTTGACTTTAGTTTTTCAAAATCATTTTGACATATAAATCAAATTTAATAAACTGTTTTTACCTTCAATACATTTGACCTTTGTTTTAAGTGAACAGTATGGCTGCTCCAAAGCTTACGCTTTAAATCCTGACTGACCTAACACTTAAGCATCTATGTTAAATTACATCAAAAGTATGTTAATGTGCAGTACATGCATTGTGGTGGAAACCTTTTGAAACGAGTCGAGCATAAGTCAAGCCCTGATCTGTCCAATGTCCCCCAAAGCTCTTCAAAGAAAATAGTTTTATACAAATACAGACATAACAATACATGAAGCACAGCAGCAGTACACACGATAACTGTGATATTAAAACAACTAATGTGCAAACACAGTATGCATAGTTGCCTGTTACTGGTCCATTTTTGCACCCAGGAGTTGAGACATATTGTGGCACTGCTGTGATTAAACACTGATAGAGAAACTATGATACACAAGAAACATTACTTTGCCCGATAAAATGACTCTGACAAAAAATTGTGTGAATTTCCAGATGAGTCTTTTGCGGATTTCATATGAATTGTTTCACAAATGCAACGTAGATGTACAGTACACATATCTGTGTGCAGTTCTTGGCCGTTAGGACAAACCACAGGCTAGTTTTGCTTCTTTTGTCGGTCCAGGAACATTTGTTTTCTATCAGCAGGTATCTCATCAATGCCAATGTTGTGATTCTTTCCACTGAAAAAGAAAAGACATGTCCTTATGCATCACACGCATGTTGAACTCAATGGCATGTGATTGCAACTGTTTATGTAATCCAGAAAAAAACACAATTTAAATAGATTGTACCGTGCAAAGTCTTGACCAGCCCTGATTTATTTTATATATTAAAAACATGTGCAAACATAACCACAAATATTACCAGAAAAAATAGATAATTCTTAGACATTAGCTTTGTTTGTTAACACACACTTGACCTTCAAGCTCTCCTTTCATTTCTATATTTAGTTTTCATGATCGGGGGAACCTCCAGTGTTGTTCTTTACATGTCAATTATTCTATTTACTGTCAAAATGACCTCAAACTGCTTCTGTGATGTTGAGTTCAGCTTCAGTGTGGTTCAGCCTTCCTTAGCTCTTCCTTCTTGTTACCTTTCTATAAGCATTTCTGATATAGGGTTGCCAGTATGACTTGCATTAACTCTTTGCTGATTTTATTTCCCTACTAAAGACATCACTGTCTGATACTGGTCAATCTTTGCTGTTACATTTTTATGCTTAACTATGAATGTGTCACTTTTTAGTGGCATGACAAGCAAATAACTCTTCTGAAAATGATCAGGTAGAAGAACAGAGTGAATGCGAGTCGGTTAATGTGACTGCTGTTATTCATACTGCTTTAGTTTAAAAATGAGACATTTTTAAAGAAAAAAACAATAATTAAAGGCTGCAAAATTTCCACAATACTAAAGCTAAAAGCTGAAATCAGAGAAATCACATTTATTTATTTATCTATTTGAGGACATGTAAACACGTTTTTTTTTCTTACCCATCAAGATCTGGAGGAACAGGTAGAGGCTTCTTGAAATCTTCTCTCCCCACTAACCAATAGGTGGTCTCAATACCTTTTCCCTAGGAATAGACCATTTTCATGTGCTTGTTACAATGCCATTGCCACAGAAGTGAGCACGCAAAACACTTTTCATTTTGTCATTTGATTAAATTATTTTTACCTTTAATTCTGTCAAGCCTCTGACTTGTAGCTTGTATCCCATATTCAAGCTGTTCAAGAGATTGACTGTACTTTGGTTCACATGAATTCTGTAAGCTATGCAAATACAGGAAAATCTTAATTTTGATACACAGAAATGAGTGGACAGTCAAGTCAAGATTAAAATGAGAACATGCTTTAGTAGATTCGGCAAAAGATTTTGCTGCAGCTGATGCACTAAACCACTGTTTCTCAAATGGGGGTACGCGTACCCCAGGGGGTACGTGAAATTTTTTAAAAAACATATAACTTTTAAATATTTGCTTTAAACCATCTTTAAGTGAAATCATATAAATATATTATTATATAAATATTAATTTTATTAATATTCATTTATTTTTGTGCAGAGTTGTATAAAATTACATTAAGTTATTAGGTTCTGTATGAATCAGTTAGGAAATATTTTCTTTTGATGTTCAAATGTTTGTTTAGAATTTATGCACACATTTACATAGTTATATAAGAAAGCACTTACAATTGCCATTGTTTTTCATGGTTAAAGCTAAATAAACCAAACACAAATAATAAAGTGCTGTATTTATTTTGTTTTTTCTTAACCAAAAATACTTTTCGGTGGTTGGGGGTACTTGGCTGGGAAAATATTTTTCATGGAGTACTGTGTTGCAAAAAGGTTAAGGACCACTGCACTAAACTATTGTTTTGCATCAAGACAGCAGGTGGCAGTAGATTATCTGTTATTGTTCTGCTCTTGGCAATATGAATGCAAAGCAACTTTGCCTAATTTTAAAGTTATTTTAACTAAACTAGACTGTTTTAAAAAGAGAATTGTTTAATTAATAAAAGTCTGGTCTAAAAATGTTTTTGTATCTGAGGAAAAAAAAAATTTTTAGCTGATGCTTAAATTTATACTTAAATTGTGACGTATGCAGAGTACAACCAAGAATAATTTGGCATGTGAGGACATTTGCTTCAAAAGTTAAACTTTGCCTTTAATTCTGTTGATAGTCTTAAAGGATTAGTGAGTACTGTACTCTTAAAGCCCTATTTAACTTCAAGCTGCAGGCACTACAACCCCCCTGACATCTCCTTTTTACTCTCATTTAATCAGAAAAGAAATTACAGCTCTTGTGTAGCTTGTATAATGATACACAATCACTTACGCAATGATGTGGACTCCATTCGAGACGAGGTGTTGACAGTGTCCCCAAACAGACAGTACCGTGGCATTGTTAGACCCACTACTCCTGCTACCACCGGGCCTGCAACAACATGCAAGCACAAGCATTGAACAGAATGTTTCTTATTAATGAACCACCACTTTTTCTATATGTGACAGTTAAAAAAGACTTTACAACTTATTCTTACTTTGTCTGGTGAATAATTATTGTGTTTTAATACAAAAGTTTTCTTCATTTACGGATGTCAGTTTAGTATTAAAGCTACTCACTACCACCTCTGAGTGCATTAAGCAATTCTTTGGATAGAAGTAGAAATCTGAAGTGTGTGGTGTGTTAATTGGATAACAGCACTGTAAGTGGATAGCGTTTCACTGTTCCAGGAATAAGTTTCAGACGAGGATAAAGGAGGTAAAAATATCTCGTTGACTTAGCAGCTTGGGTGCTCGGGTTCTTCTAACCTTTAAACACTTTAACTTGTACTCTTTCTGAGTCTGGGATCATTTCTCACGACGTTTTTAAATATACATGTTTTTGAAATGGAAATAAATACTTATAAGGATGCATTTAGAGGTTTCATCTCAACAATAGTGGGTTTAATAGTTGAACAGAGAGGACAAGCGTGTCGCTCACCAGAATGCAAGCCAATACGAATCCTGATTTTTAGGTCAGGCATGTGTCTTGTCTTGAAGGTCCCAATGCAGTGGAGAATGTCAAGGGACATGTTGGCCATTTCAGCTGCATGGCGATTACCATTCCTGTTGGGAACTCCTGAGGCAACCATGTACGCATCTCCAATAGTTTCAACCTGAGCACGAGGAAAATGGAGAACTGAAGAAACATACTGCAGAAACAGTGATTGTGCTGTTTCAGCATGCTTTACTAATTAATTTCACAGCTATAAACTGGACTTTTAAAGTGATTCTTTTAATAAATGGCGGGAATAGATTAATCAAAGGCAATCAGATGCATCTTTATCTCTGATGGTACAATTCAACTGTGGAAGTAAAATAAATCTTTCATGTAATGTGTTTGGGACAGTTTTAAAAAAGTGTACATCACCTGACTGCATTTATATGTAAGACATTAAAACAGTTTAGTAAATCTTTACTTTGACACACAATGAAAAACAAATGTTATACTGAAGTGGAATTAGAGATAACACTCCAACACTCACCTTGTAGACATCATGCAGTGGAATGATAGCATCAAAGAGTGAGTAGAGATCATTAAGTAAGTCGACTATCTCGATGGGATCACTGAGAGCTGAGATGGTGGTGAAACCAACAATGTCACTGAAGTACAGTGTGACCTCACTGAAATGTTCAGGCTTCACAGGCGTGCCTGTTTTCAGTGCCTGGGCCACAGACCTAAAGGGAAATGTAACAAGTATTACATCACATTAATTTTGCATAGTTATATTTTGCACTGGGGAATGTAATTGTGGATGCATTGCTTCACTTTGTAAGTGTAGCTTTGTGGGGAAAGTTGAGTGTAGTTACACTTTTCAAGCTACAGGGCAGGTATCAGTCAGTAAAAACATTAAATGAGGGGGTTTCTGCTCTTGTGATACTATAAATACTAAACCCACCCTTTCATTATGCATGAATCTATCATGAAAGAGTAAATTCTACCTAAAGAAGAAAGTTGTATTTTGTATTGATTCAAGTAAAACTTCCAGCCTCTTCTGACTAAGGCACATTTTAGATGTTGCAAAATATAATATACTTAAAAATGGAAGATAGCTGATTATACCTTTCACACATACTGGCACTATATGCTTCTGAGCTCTGAAATAAATTATCTAATCACTTATTAAATACAAAACAACACTGATTGGCTGTGACGAATGAAAGTGATAGAATATGAATTCGTAGAAAGTAACCTCATGAATAATTTCTGATTATTTATCCATCTTTATCTTCAGATGTGGGAAAATATCACAAGAATAACTTGCAAAAGCTTGCTTAAATGTTTATGTTTAGACAAATCTGATGATCAGACAACATCCACATGGTTGCCAAGCACAACAAAATCAAAAATCTCATCACATGCAACATGAGTTAAGATGCATGGAAGACGCTGTTCACCTACTTGGGCAACATCTGTGACAAAAGCTTGTCTGTCTTTTGTCTTTCCACCTCCAGCTCTTCTGTCCTCTCTCTAATAAGGTCTTCCAAGTTGGTGGAGTACTGCTCTAACATGCGCAGCATGGAGTCAATGATGTTAGTCTTTTTTGCCTTTGTGAGACCCTTGAACTGTCACAGTAAAAACAACAAAGAAAGGAATAATCAGAAACATGTACGTAAGCATCAACCAAAAGCACAACTCAGATGGTTTTCAGTGATTTTACCTGTTTGAAAACATCTTCAAATGTTGGCCTCTTTTCTGGCTCTTCACTCCAACACTGCCTCATGAGTTGTATTATGTCCAGTGGAGCTTCTTCCACTGACACAATAGGCCGACACAAAGGAGGAGGTGTTTTGACCTTGCTGATAATCTCTGTCAACACATGCAAAATAATAACAAAAATGTATTAAAAGCAATTTCACTGCCTATCATAAATCTGTGGAGAAGCATATTTTCTATAGTTTTCAAGTGTGTCTAATTTGATTTAGTTTCCATGTGAGCAAACGTGTTTTTAATTTTACTATCTGTTAAGATGAGCTGCATCAACACTCACCCTTAGGAGGCATGTCCAGCGTGCAAAAAGGTGCAGAGCGAGAAATGATCTCTTGAGTGACGATGGAGAAACTGTAGACGTCTCCAGCAAAAGTGCCTTTCCTCCTCTGACTAGCGTTTCGGAGCAGCTCTGGAGCCGTCCAGAGTAGCTCTAATCATGAAAAAAAAATTAAGCAAACAATAATAAATTATTTGATGTGATCATGTAAACTCAGGAAATGATAATTTCTCATTCATGTTATTACCCTCTGGTTTTTCCACCTCTGTGTCAATGTTCTGAGCTCTCAAGATTTCATTAAACCCATAATCTGTCACTTTTAACACAAAGCGGCCATCGACCACACAGTTACGGGATTTCAGTCGCCCATGAATGATGTCACGATGGTGCAAGTACTTCATTCCCTGATGATGGAAAACTATGTTACTGATCATAAAAGGTGATTAGGTGTGAAATCAAACAAAAGTAATTCATATTATGTGTCTTACCCTGACCAGATCGATTAGCAAGGAAGACTTAAACATCCAGTCGAGACGCACTTCTTCGTTGCTGAGCAATTCTTCCAAGCTGCCCCTGGAGCAGTGTTCAGTCACAATACCAAAGATCCCAGAGTCAAAGAACAGTCCCAAGAACAGATTGAGGTTCTCATGCCTCATTTCTCTGACCTGAGAGGAAACAATATTATCATCACAGGAAAATCACTGCTATTGATACATTACTTGAGTATAAAGCCAAAAGTTCAAACAAAAACATCACAACCTAAAAAATACGCCTCTTCCTTTCTCCAGACTTTCATTTACCTTGACAAAGATCATCTCGGTGGTGCTGTTGACACCTGACACTGTTCCAGTGGGACATTTCTTCAACCAAACCCAGTCTCCCTGTGATGTGAAGAAAACCACACAGTCTATCAAAACAAAATTGTCAAAAGGCATGAGCCTCCAAACAGTTTCATTGCATGCCGCATGGTGTTTTCCTCACCTCAAACACAGCAACATTTGAGCTGTCGGGTGTGCAGGCTAAGTAGCTGCGACCAGACACTGAGTGTTGAGGCGTCTTAACATCCACCTGGCTTTTCACAATGCTGTCATCGTTTAACTTCTGCTCGCATAGAAGTCAAGAGGACAACTTGGATTAGATCATCAAATGTACACTAAAACAGTTGTCAAGATTTATTCAGCATAATACTGACCCGTTTGCTGATTTGTGTATTGATGAAGACAAGATCATCAAGAGTAAGGATCACCTTAGATGATCCACTGTTTCCACCAAATCCCAAGCTAAATCCTACTTTGCCATCTTTCCTGAGCAGACAGATTGTCAGATATAGTCCAAATAAGTTGCAGAAACCAAACAAATACAGATCAGAATGTGACATCTTCATGTTGTACATACTTGAAGCGAATAAAAATGTATCCTCCAAATGCACACAGGCAAATGAATACAATTAGGAAAACGAGAAGAGTTGCTAAATCCAATCCTTTGAAAGAAAAAAGAAAAACCGTTTAAGTGCGGCGAATACTGCAATGTCCAGTATTCAGCCATAGTTACTGTGGATGTGTTTTTAAGATGACTCTGTGAGTATACTCACCTCCAGAACAAGCAAAGTATGGGCTAAACCAGCAGCTTGAGTCTGTATAGGGAGTACTTCCTGCAAAATGGATTGAGCGGCCAAGGTACTTCAGGCTACCAGTTTGACCATCTGTGTGTTTTGCATGAAGAAAATGGGTGGAGTAGAGGGAACTGCCCATGCCACTGTAATCCAGGATTACATAACTGGCCTGCATGCCTTCACCCTTCCTTCCAGCCCACAAGTGTTGATTGAATCCATCAAATTCAAAACCACCCTCACTCTCTCCAAGGATCTGTCCAGCTACCCAGCGGCCTGTGTTGGCCCGGGCCTGCTCAGCAGCCATAGCTATAAAGTATATCATGTTGTAAATAGTGCCAAAGAATGGAGAAACCTAACAAAAGACAGGACAATGCAATTACTTTGGGAAAAACTCCAGTGTTTTTGTTTTTTCTAATGTTTCTCAGTCTGCATCTTTTACAGTCTCACCTGCTCTGGTGGAGTGCTGCTGCGTATTTCATACTTGCTCTGAGCATCTCTGAAGGCCTCATAGAAATTGCGTTCTCCAGACTCCATTGTGATGGTGAGAACCCCATCATAGGCTTTCCTGAGTTTAGTGTCATTACCCAGTGTATAGTAAGATGCATCTTTGTATGGCAGAGAATACAAGAGGGTGTCATAGGGAATGAAAACATAGCCACGGTCAATCATACGCATGGCCAAGGCTGTTGTCAGGAGCTCGTACTGGGCTTGGCCACCAATCAGGACAGAAGGCATGCACATGATGATCACTGCAGAAAGAAACAAAAGGTTTTAAAACTAACATATCTGTCTGATTTACAGTATGTGGAACAATGCGCTTGGAAGTTTTTTGTATTGTGCTGATACAACTCACCTCTGACCCGGTCTGCCTCCCTCACTTTTGTCAAGGCTCTGCGAGGTCCATCCTTGTCAGGCTCCATTGTGACAACAGGGTTGACGGGCAGGCCAAGGGTCCTCAGGGAAGAGGCCAATTGTTGTCCTGTGGCTTCCCAAATGTCTGTCTCTTCTGAGATGATGGCCACGTGAGCCCATCGAAAGTATCGCAACACGGTAAAAAGTATTTGGGAGGACAATGGTAGTGGTCTTAAGAAGGTAGGGTACATGGGTTCTGTTTCCATGTTGGGTTTGAGACAACCCCAAGAAAGAATCCCAATATCCCACTCTTTGGTGTACAAAGCAGCGGAGGAGCAGTAGCCTGGGTTGGCTGGGCCCAGGAAAGCGGCACCATAACCGTCCAGCTCAGCAAAGCGAGCAAGGGCACGAGTTGATTTGCAGTCCTCATTGATCAGTGTGTAGTCATACCAGTATCCTTTGTTGAGGTAGGGGTTACTGTTTATGCGACTGGTGGCGAGGCGGGCTGCCAAGTCAGGGAGGGCCTTTGAATATAAGAGGTCACACGTCCAGGGGGCAACTAGGGCTATTTTAAAAGTGGTTGCCCAGACCTGACAGGGTAATAATGAGATCACAAGAGAAAACAGAAGAAACCTGCTCTTCACCCAGCTCCTGGTGTGCTGCACAGGATGTGATGGCAACTGTGGTTTTGATGACAATGATCTTGATGACAGTGATGATGATGTAGATAAAGACTCAAACGGACTACATCCATCAAAGCTATTTGTAACCATGGTCCATATATGCCGTTTTCTTTTCACTTTCACAGAGTGGTGCCGCCATCGCGGGTGGTAGGCGAGGTTGTGCAGGCAGCAAGGGTCTCTGTGATTTGACATTTTCTCTCTTAGCTATTTTGTCTCAGACACAGAAAGTGAACTGAGAGTTTATGATGTTAAGTCAGATTATGTTGTGTTAATGGGAATGTCTCCCTTGGCACGTGGCAGGCCTCTAGTCTAAAGGTGGACAGGTGACAACAAGACCCCAAGCCATCACTGTCTCCAGGACATAAAAAGAAAAGATGGAAATCATTACAAATCTGGAAACATCTAACACTTTTTCAGATAAATATTAGATATAACCAACCGGGGCTTGTAGAGCTTTACCAAAGCTCTGAGCCTCAACCTGAAATTATTTTAATAAGATCTTTCTTGTGAACACTATATTAACTTATCTACATCCATCTGACCTCATCACTGTGGATGCCGTGTCTGTAATGTCCCATAGAGAATCAGCAGTATGTACCTTAAAAGCTGATTATCTCTGCCCATAGAGTTTAAATCAAATGACAGGTAACCCGCAGCTAAATCTGGAGCCTGGCTTCAGGCCTTTATGTGGTTTCTCTTTTCCTTAATCAGACTCTTCTACCTTCTCATTTATTATCAAACAGTTTTTAGTAAAAACATTGTGAGATCCGATGTTTCTTTTCTATTTGTGAAAAATATGTTTTTCAGTAAACTTTTAAAATGCATTTAACCCTGCACTTTTGTACTGAAACTTTTAAAGGAAATTTCCTATATATACACAGAAAATTTACCTTTTTTTTGTTTATTGAAATGATCTAATCCTGGAAGTTGGGACATATTGTCTTGAAAGCTATCATAAATATAATTTTCAGGATTACTTTTGAAACCTACTTGCAACATATTTTATTAAGATAGTCCGGATAATATTTTTAATTTAATGTTAATATGACTGAAAAGGGTCTTAAAATCTATAAGGAACCATTAAACCTACTAAAGCAGTTAATATTGAAGTTGGCTGATCACTTATTGAAGGCAACAAGAAAAATCAGATTTTGCTGCAATAAACCACTGGAAATATAAAAATAATCTTACAAAATCTCCCAATAATTTCATTTCAATATTAATCAACTTTCTATTTTATCTGAGTTTCTGCCCTACAAATAAATTAGCAATGCTGGTATATACTTTCAGTTAGATATATTTTCTTACCTGGAGCAGTTTTTTCAATAAAGCAGCCATGTCAGGGTTGGATTTTGTCGTCAAATAGCACCATCGGATCCGAAAGGATCAAAAATGCTGAAGTATTCAGCAGCGTAAATTATATTTGGTCTTTCATTGTGGAGAAAAAATGTGATGATGAAAATCATCCAAATGTCATGGGATGTAAGAAGAAAAAGGGAGGAGAGAGTGAACAGACTAAAAGCAGATAATTGTTAATAAAAATAATCAGAATAGCTCCTTTTCTGTCCAAACGCCTGATAAAACCATGTTAAAAATAAAATAAAACTCCACATTTCCAGTGGGTTAGTCTTGTTTTAGTTGCAGCTGTCCCAGCTTTGGACTGAGACCCTCCCCAAAGGTGCGTGAGAGGAGGCGCAACCCTGTTCCTTGGTTGGGATTGGTAAAAAATAGACTGGCAGAGGGTTGGAGAAAGCTAATAAGTAAGCGAAAGGCAAGAGTGGGAACAACTGACAAGCTTTGACTTCTCAACCTTCTTTAGCTCTTAATCCATACATGTGTGGGAAGAGTGAGCGTGTACCTGTCCTGGTGGAGGACAGAGGGAAATAAAGGTGAAGGTAGAAGCAAATTCCCACTAAATGCAGGATGTACTGGTACACTAGGTGCTGACTTTTTATTTTAACTGCAAAAGAAACTTAGAAATACCTAACTCTGAGTCTTATAACTATTGATTAATTTGTTTAATGGTCAGAGAAACTGGAGTAAAAGCAACTGATGAATGGGCTTAAATTAATTTACTGTTCATCTTTCTGCCTATTTGAAACTAAAGGAACAAGGCTGTAAAATTAAAATGAACCCTCATGCACCAATCCACTGCCATAACAGGAGTGATAAGCATGTGCGACGTGCAGTAATAAAGGCACTTGTATGTGCTTCTGAAGAGATAATCCTTTTGAAAGCTTCACTGCTTGTTGCGATTGTCATTGTCCAAAGCGAGCTAATGATGCTAAGTGAAAAGGGAGCTAATGCTTTTTTGCACATAAATAACATGTCTTTTGCACTACCATTCAGTCAACTCCAATGTATTGAATGTCCCTACAATAAATCTGTGTTTCTACATTTAATTAGCATATTCAGAACAAGGTAAATCAGTGTAGTTTAGTATGTGCATGCTACATGTCCATTTCCAAGTGATTCTAAAAGGTCAGATGAGCTCTGTAAGCTGGAGCAAAGTGCTAAAAATATCTAGTATGTTATCTGTAGTAAGCTACTGAAAGTAGCTCTTGGGATCCTGCAGCTGGAATGGGAGCCCATGGGAAAAAGAGTGAAAATGGGGAAAAAGGGTTTATACAACAGAGATGTTCACAATTTATTGTCAAACACTCCTCTTAACCTACCACGGTTAGGTAGTTATCTTGTTTTTGTAAAGCTAGTTCTGCTTTTGTCCAGTATTTTATCTATTTATCTATCTATCTATCTATCTATCTATCTATCTATCTATCTATCTATCTATCTATCTATCTATCTATCTATCT
>JBAMIG010000016.1:6632746-6658918 GCA_037177335.1 Kiunga ballochi | reverse complement strand
TATATATATTTATATACATACATGATATCTCTATATAAGGGACATTTATCTGGTTTGGTATTGAACTACAACTCCCTGAAACTCCTGATGTTGGAACAGCGTCCAAAAGGAGAAAACAAGCCTGCGAAAGGAAGGAAACCCCAAACAAGTCAACAAGCTCCAACCTGAATCTAAGCTGAATCTACGTGTGCCGTTACCTAACCATCTCTCTGGAAAGGAGGGGGGGGTTTAGGACAACACTATGGGATGAACAAACAAGTATTGCACAGTGCTCAACAAAATGCTGTGTGAAGCCAACCTGCTCGAGAAACATCACGCCCTTCTCGCTGTGTGTAGAGGGGGAGGAGGGGGGCAATAAACGCTACAACATCACTACAGAACAAACTCGCTACTTACTGATAAATCTACATCTCTAAGCACACACGGCAGTCACAGTGATACACAAAGCAGTCTTCAGAGACTTCTATGGAATGACACATAGCTTTTTCATTATAGTGCTATTAACTACACAATAACATTGAAAACATTTATAAAGTCCTCCTGAAGCTAGCGCCCAGTATATGCAAGTGGACCCTCGTGGTATTCCTTTCCTGTTTGGACCCGTAGTTAAGGACATGATGGACGAATCGCCTTGGCAGACCATTAACTTGTACGGTTATTCTCTGCCCTCTGGGCAGGATCATTAGGGTGGAACAAGACACTGATTCAGTGATCAACGATTCAATAGCATTAAACATGAATGAACAGGTGAGTTATTTAATTCCTGTTTTACACGGAGCTATTTGGCGGATCTCCAGATCCGCTAACTCAGCTCTTCAAATGGCTTCGTGCAAATTCATTTTCAGAACCGATCACAGTCTTTGTGCCGTTTTATTCATCTGGGATAGAATTTACTGTATTTAGAATCAGAATGAAATCAACCTTTTGACATTTTTATTAATAATATTATATGAAGTCAAACATATTAAATAGATATGCTTCCAGTCTGTTCAGCGAATTGGTTTACATCACATAGAAGAGTTTCATGAGATAGATTCATCATGCCTGAGTAATATTTATACTTTAGAGTTGTCTGAAACAACCAATAAGTAGTTAAATGACTTAAATCACTGTTATTAGGCTGAAAAAAAGCCTCTGCCACTTTGTCTCTACTTCAGAACTCTATGGAGAAAAATGTGAAACTATACCGGGATTTATCAACATCACCACCAATCCGGACTTGTGATATGAGCAAACATTGAATCATTATCACTGAATAGATACGTTGTGTTGCGATTCACAGCCCTGGCAGTCAGTGCCAACAAGAAAACAAAACAGATGGACCGGCGTCGGCCGAAACATGGAGATCTATGGCTCCCCCTGCAGGTGTCCTGAAACAAACGTCCACAAAATGTTTCCTAACAAAGTCAACCAGCGAGTTCAACAACATCCAGTGCAAAACAGCAGCCACAGAAAAGTTTTAATTGGCAGTAAAACATGGCTAGCTCTATTGTCACTGGGAGAAGGCAACGTAAAGCTAAGACTGCGAATTCGGGCACCACTGCAGCCAAAGACATGAACGCTACAACCACCGGCGGGTGGCTGTGGGGAGGTGATGAGAGTCACCTCCCTGATAAATGGCAGTGTTTAAAACTCAACTCACCTCAGTCAACGTTGCGTTGACCTAAGTCTAACTCGGTTTTTGTCGTCTCCTCTGATTGAAGGCGAGGGGATTGTGCCGGCAGAGCCTTTCATCCCAGCCTTTAGTAAAAGATTGTAAAAAAGAAAAATCATGCAATCAATGCTGAATTGCTCTAAAAATAGTCTTCTTAAAACCAGAGATCCTCCTTTTTTATTACTGTTTTTTTAAGTTCCTCTGGAACTCTGGCCTGAACGTGACGACAAAGCTGCTTAAACGAAATGTTGTGAGACGAGTTTAAGGACACAATGGCTACAGCTTAGTGCTTCTTGTTTGCTTTTACCACGTGGGGTTGATTCCTTACATGTTCAGACTCAATTATGTGTTCATTTCTGGGTATGAAAATGAGTCAGCAGATTTTTTTTATCTGCTAAATATGCTGAAATGAAAGGCTATCATTTTGCGCTAAACACACACCGTACATCCTCAGCACTGAGGAATAAGTAGAAAACATTGTAAGAAATCATGTGCTTGTATAATACCCAGCAGCATAATTTAGACCTCAGAACCATAGTAGTTAATGGCCTTGTATTTTTGGAGTTTAGTGTGAATATATTCATCTTTTTGTCTTTTCTGTGATGATGTTTAGCTAAACCGTCGTCCTTTACGGTGATATTGTAGCCTTACTAGCATCTTTCAAGTTGGAATTCCTCCTTTTTCTTCTTTTTTTAAAACTTTTTCACTGGAATGCAATAAGGTAATAAGGTAAAATTTTTAAATCCTGGGATATATATAATATTGGCTTTCCTCTATATCTGCATTTACATAATTTAAAATAGAACATCTTATTAAAAACATCGAGATATACACAGATTAGGAAACGGGAAACAACATAAACACACAAACTAGAAATGATTTTTGTCTGCATACTGATATATACAACTGTGGTACAATAAATTCTTTCAGTCATGCGCTATCTATACAGATCGTATTGCTTAAAAGAAGGGGGCATTTGGTCGTGGCAGTTGAGGGCTCAGAGATGGAAAATCAACAATTGCTGAATCAGAGAGAAAGAAAAAGAACCTGACAGAATAAAAGCGGAATGTCGCGAGGGTCGGAACGACCAATGTGGAAAATCAGGAGGCTGAGGATGAGCTTACATGGTTGGACCCCATTTATCACTGAGGTATTTACACATACTGGCTAAAGAGTACTACAAGGCAGGTGCTAAAAGGGCCCTGTCTATTTCTTGGTGGAGAGCTGAGCGTCCACTTCCTCCTCTGGCTTCAGCACGTGCCACTGGGCGATGGGTCTCCTGGGGTTGGCCAGCATATCGGACCAGTGGCGCAGCTCCGTCCCTGAGCTGTTGAGCCCCACAAACACCTTGCCGATGGCATCGTTCTTGCCGATCTTGTCATAGTCCAGAACAGTTATAACAATTTGCACTTTCTAGAGAGAGGGAGAGAGAGGGAGGAGAGAACGAAGGGTTATTTATATGCACACTTCCATAAACATTTCAGTTCTTCTCCTAACCCCTGCACCAATCAGCTTCCTCTATTCACCCACGTGTTTTCGCTGGGTCTATGAATTCTGTTATAAAAGGTTTTTTGTAGATTTTCAGAGCAACAGACAGGAAAAGAGCTAAGGAAGAACCGGAGGACAGTCATATCACAGTATGTTACCATGGTTACCATACACAGCAAGTCACAATTTTGTAACCACGATGGGTCGCATTTAGGACAACGTTTAACTTTGGGCTTTCTTCTGAAAAAAACATAAGCAGCCAAATAAGAAAGCGGTGATAAATGGTGGACTTACCATGTACCGTGTACTGGATGGGATATAAATGCTGGAAAACATCTTAGGATCATCTAAATGGTTCGATATATTCCATCACTGTTTCTGTTATATATGCAGCACTTGGTGAAATTTTTGCCGACCACATCATGAAAATAATCTTGTCCAGCTCTCTGACCTTTTTAGGTACATTAGCAGATATAATCTTTAAATACACTTTCACTGAGTGAAATCCAAACCCGTCCAATCTGATATTCTAATGAGCATTTAATGTTATGAGTCTTTGTGTGTTTGAGGCAACATGAAGCTGCTTCCAGTTATTTTCTAAAGGCTGTTCTACAATGTGGGGAAGGAGGGGTTCTTCTCTCTGCATGCTTTCATGCAAACAACTCTGCAAAAAGAAGAAGAAGAAGTGACCTGGGTGTCAGACTCTGGCATATAATATGAATTGATGCACAAAGCAACTTGATTAAGTTTGCTTGCTCACTGAGATGGATTTGCTGCTTTGTGCTTTATTATGAGTATGCCTAATATGCCATGTAATGAAATACTGAATTAGGCTCCCTGATGGCTGCTTGGGGTTAGTTGCTTGTTAAAGGGCCAGTTCACCTTTCAAATGATTATTAAAACAAGTCTCCCTCTGACAGATGCAGACAGCAGGGAAGTTCCTCATCGGGATCCTTTAACGTTTATTTCTGGCCTGAAGAGACGATCAAACCACAGCCGCTACGTCATCCTGCACAACTAACGCCTTCATGCAACAAATGATAGAAGTGACCAAACGCCATGTTGCAATGGCAGATTACACCACACAGTTACAAATAACCCAGGGTTGATCCCAGTTCTGGTTCTGATGAAGGTTTTCCTTCCTGGTTCTGGTTCCGTTTTCCTTCCATGTTGCATTCCAGGCCCTCATTTATAAAACATTGCATAGATTCTCTACTAAAAAAATAAATAAATAGTTGCATCACCAAAGTAAAAGTCTGATTTAAAAAAAAAGCTCTGCTTACGCACAGGTGCAGCAGTTTCTCTGTATAAATCACACCCTTCCCAAAAGGTTGCAGGTGAATGAGGTTCACTTCCCACCCCTATACACCCACTTTGTACCATACATGACAGCTGAGAAGACTTTTCACAGACTGAAGTCACTACCTGCTCAGTTCTGCTCATCTAGAAGAGCAGTTGTTCAACCAGAAGGTTGTTAGCTTCATTACAAGCTTCGCTGAAGTGTCCTTGTGCAAGACACCGAACCACCTACTAGCCCTCCTATGTTCTTATTGGGGTGTGTTTGGGTGAGTGTGCTATAGTGTAAAGCGCTTTCAGTGGTCGACAAGACTGGAAAAGCGCTGTATAAGCGCGAGTCCATTTACCAGTGGAGTGGAGACCTCCTGTTGGTGTGACATATTCAAAAGGAAGGCTGCAGAGTAGCAGCACATTGCTGCAGTGGTAAATGATATCAGTGTGGTGAAAAGGTCTGTGCCAGGAATTAAAAAAACAAAAAAAAAACATGGTGGAATCTGAAAGTGGAGGCAAAAATGCCAATGGCATCTTCTCTCTACAAAATGTTCTTTCATATTGGTTTCACATTTAATGTTTAAAACTACAACATTTTAATGCAAAGTTCTTATAGCAATAGCCTCAAATTATCTGAGGACAGTCCCACAACCACTTTCCCTGCTTTTATCCCTACAGCTGGCACAAAGAGGTCTGGATGTTGTGTTGATAGGCAGATCTAAAGATAAGCTCAGCATGGTTGCCAAAGAGATTGGTGAGTCAAATGGAGATGTGATGCCAGTGCTCTGCTGTTTTACCCTTATGACAATTAACACATTTGTCTTATTTGCGTACAAAAGCACTGCATAAATAATTAATATAAAATTTGTTTCATGCAGAGAGTAAATATGGACGACAAACTCATATCATCCAAGCTGACTTCACGGTTGGGAGCAGCATTTATCCTGCTATAGCCAAGGACCTCCAGGGCTTAGAGATAGGAATTCTTGGTAAAAGAGGAAAAAGCATTATTGCAAGTATTTCTTTTAAAATATATGTGCTGAGAGACTTGTTAGAGCTTTATAGAGAAACACTTAGGTTGTGTGTAAGGGACATTGCAGAAACAATCTTTGTAAAGTGATTTGTGATTGTACAGTAAAAATCTTAAAGCACTAGCAGCTTTGCAAAGCAGATAGAAATACAGGGAGACCATCAACAAGCAGAGAAACGCTGAGTTGTGAATTACACAAACTGCACCTCTAAGGTTTGTTGTTTTTTTTACCTGTTTCTTTGTGTCTTTGTAAACCATACAGTCAACAATGTGGGAATGACCTGTTCTGATCATTTTGCATATTTTCTGGAAATACCAGAACTTGAACACGTAAGTTTGTCTTAAATGACATTTTGTGAGGTCATGTAATTGAGGTAAATCTTTTATTTATACCGACTTATGATCCTATTAGTCTGAAATGTTTTACCTCTGTGTTTATTCTGAACAGACTATCTCCCAGATAATCAATTGTAACATGCTGTCTGTCCCTCAGGTAAGAGAGCGCTCTCTGTATACTGTATGGCTTTGTTTTCTATTCATTCACACAGCTTCTATGTGCTAATGATGATCTATGTGTAACTTAGATGACTAGACTGGTCCTTCCTGGCATGGTGGAAAGGTACTCAGACATTCATTACAGGTTAACAGTGTTAATGTATTGATGAGTGGGGATTTATAATTACTTGTGTTTCATCCTTTCCATAGAAGAACTGGGTTGATCATCAATATCTCATCTGAAATGGGTGCCCGTCCACAGCCTTTGCTGGCCCTATATTCTGCCACCAAGGTATTTTGTCATTCTAAAACAAAGCTATTTATTTTACTTTCTCACGTGCACACAATAAAGGAAGATAATTTTACTCAACTGCATGCTACTTACAAGTTTGCTTATTTTCTGTAAGGTTTTTGTGACATATTTCTCTCAGTGTCTGCATGCCGAGTACAAATCAAGGGGCGTTAACATTCAGGTGAGCATCATGCGCTATTTTCCAACGCATATGCATGGAAAACCAACACTTCATCTGAATACTAAAATACTTTAAAAGTAGATTCATTATACTTTTAACTGTTATCAATCATTACCATATAAAAAATTGACATATAAGATGTACTGTAACATTCTGGATAATCCAGTTCATGCTAATCCTAAAGGCTTGAATTAGGAGGGGATTCAGATTTTTAGCTGTTGAAGAGTGTAAAGATTGAGTGAAGGGTTTTGGTTTATAATTGGTAAAAGTGCTTTCACAGATTTTTACATGTATTTTGAAATTGTTGTACATTTATCCTTTTTATAAAACAGCTAACATCTGTATAAGTCCGGTCTATGGACTGTGATGAGTCTTTCTTTGAGGTGGACCATTTAGAGCTCCTTTCCAACACATCTTCACCAGACACATGGAGTTAAAGAAGCTTTAAGAATGAAAAAAACAAAGAGAAACAAGAAAATATACCAGTTTTGAAACTCAATCTACAATTTTTTCTATATTTTTTATCAATTCCATTCATTTTTATTTTCCAAAAACTTGAAAACCCATGCAGCTTAGAAATAAATGTTTACTACATGTATCTTAATGGTAATATTCCCTCAGTGTGTGGCCCCCCTCATGGTTTCCACCAACATGACTCACAACATGAAAGTCAGCTCTATTGTGAAGAGCGCGTCAGAGTTTGTGCAAGAGGCTGTGAACACTGTGGGTCACTCCAGCTATACCAGCGGCTGTCTGTCTCACACACTGCAGGTTAGAGCAAACGTCCACTGTGATCTCTTTCAAATCATAAACTGCATAATCTTAACATTTCTGTCCCTCCTTCCCTGCAGAGTGTGGCTCTCACATTACTGTTGCCCGACTGGCTTCGCATGTCAACGTTTCTCATTAGAAGACTCCGAAAACTTTCAAACATGGGAAAATATGAAAGAACATGGAAGGAAAACAAGAGGCTCAGCACAAAGGAGGATTAGTCATGTTGGTTTAAAGAAACAACATTATTTTAATCCCGGTGTAGTTTTAATGATCATAAAATGTAAATTATTAAATTGGAAAGAAATGGTTCCTTTGTTACAGTGTTTTTAATCCTGTCCTGCATTTGGTTTGCATTTATATCTGCAATGAACAAGACTCTTTCAAAGTTTTTTTTTTCTGTTTGTCTGGTTTTGGGATGAGAAAACATACAAACTGAAGTATTACATCTCCAGTGTTATATAATTCTATAGTCTGCGAACTACGGTACAATAAGGAAAAAAAACAGGTTTTATGTTAATGCAAACATCGCCACCTGGTGCCGCTTTGTGAGGTCAAATGTGCACCTTTGCGGAAAGAGAGTGACACAATATCTAAAGGAAATATGGTTTTAAAAGTGTGTGAAGAAGGTGGGAATAAAAACTCTTTGGGCCAGATGGGCCAGAAAACAATGCGATAAAGTGCAAAAAAAAAGACAAATCAAGCAAAACAACAACAAAAAAAAAAATTCTTGGGTGGCTTGTCATCCTTATTAAATATATTAAAGTCTTCCATCATTTCCTTCCTGAAATTATTAGACATTTTATATTCAGTGTTCCCAGCAACTTACTTCAGTGTTTGGACATGTTTATTTCTGTCTATGTGTTTATATAGCAGGCAGACTTTTTGCTAATGCAAAACAAAAAAAAAAATCATTTCCATCATGTCAACCATGGTTTAACTCAATCCCAAATTTCAAGTAAATAAAAATAGGAAAATATCCTATCCATATGTAACAACTTAAATTGGGACTTCACTCACATTCTGACAGAAAAGGCTTCAGTAATAAGTGCTAAATACAGTACGTAATGTTGACTAGTTAAAAAAATAATTAAATAAAGTGAAAACTTGTTATTTACTTACATTTAAGTAAACAAGACTTACATGTTTAATAGCAAATTAACAAACCTCAAGAGATGAGCACATGCTCAGAGGTCAGTGTATGTGACTGGGGTGATGCCATGAATCAAAAGTGTAGGTCCTAGGCCATTGGTCACCGCTTCCAGCTGAGCCAAGTACTGCTGCGACTGGCCGTTACGAGCGGGAGGTCGGGGTAGATACAGGAAGCGAACAGCTGCTTGTGAGCTGTGCTCCATCAACATGCTGTTCACTGCAGACAAAAACTGCTCTGACAAAACCTGCTTGGACGTTGCAGAAGGCTTCCCCTTTGGCAGAGAGTGGTGCTGCGTCACAGAGTCCCAAGGCACAATCTTTATGGATGCCCTGATTCTCAGCTTCTTCAGCAGCTCTCTAAACGTCTCTTCGTTCACCACCCAGCCCTGGTCACAGGAGCTGTGTTCCACATTCAGGAAGATTCTCATTCTTGCATAGCGCCATTTGCTGGACATGTTAAGCACACAGGCCATCTGCAGCAGAAAAAGGCTGCACACATCCTGATAGTCACTGCTACCTGGCTGGAGGAGGTTAAGAGGCCACACATCTATAGTCCGTTCTGATCCGTCAACTTTACTGCCTTTGCATTCTCCCTGCAGCTGGAAGAAATATCGACCAAGACAAACATTTTTATTCATTTTAAGGGCATCAGATATTATGCCAACATACTCCTCTGGTGACAGCCATCGAGGGCTCTCAACATGCCTAACAGGGGGGAAATGGGCCTGCAACGAAGGCAAGTCAACCCCAAAATTATACTCTCCCTCATTGCCTTGTCCCGCTGATGAGTGACAGAAAGCCGAATCTTGCAAGAAGAAGTCATCCGGAGTGCAGCTGTCATAGAAACCCAGTATCAGCATGTTGGGCTTCATGCCACCTTGTAGAGAAAAGAACCACATCAGAAGGATTCAACGTGGAAACGTAATAGAAACCGATTATCTGCACTGAAAGGGAGAAAAGATAACATTTACCGAGGCCCGTGATGCGCAGCAGGTGCTGAGTTCCTTGTCTGACAGAGGGAGAGAGTGTCAGGTCTACAAAGGCTTTCACTCCCAGTTTATCAACCAGGCTGAGCCAGAAGTTGTACTGCTGCTGGACTGGGTCTGATGGGAGAGTGTCTGCAAGACAAAGATGGAAGAAAATAATTTACAGAGTTAAACTCAATAACGGGAAAACAACACACACACACACAAAGGATTTATTTAATGGATGGAGAACAGCTGATGAGCAAAGCTCTGCTGTACAACCACGGGAAAAAAACTCACCTGCAATTAAAGCAGGACTTTTATCAAACTGCAGAGATTATTCATTTGACTTATTACAATAAAAGTACTAAATTATAACCTGATCATTTTATAGCTTTTCTTTCAATTTGGCAAGTGCTTCCAATTTATGCCACTGGTTTTAATCAATACATCCTAAAATAATTCATGTAAAAACTTGAGTAAAAAAAAAATCTGATTTTATAAGTTCTGATCAAATTTGACCATGTTTGAGATTCTTTTCAAGCTTTATAAATGTACATAGTATTAGGGTAAAGTATGTACTTTATTCTGACGATTATCTGGATCTTCATTTTGTTTCTCAAAAGAAATAATCGTATTATGTTTGTTTTACAAGGACAGTAGACTCTTAATTAAAAAACGTAAAAATAAAGTTGTTTGGATTCAAATCTGTGAAAAAATTAAACATTTAAATCTTTAATTGCTAAATAATACAAACAAATCTAAATAGAGAATTTCTTTGTGAATTATCAAAAAAAATTCTTCAAATTTAGGGTTGGTGCACAAATTAAGAATAAAATTAACAATATAATAAAATAATCCTAAATTGTTTTCAATACTGTTCCATAAAAAGCCTTGGTACCATTTGACAATAATCCTAAATAGTATTTTCTGGTTACTTCTCCGCTGGAGCAAACAGAGACATTTACAACTAAATTGTCTTTCAAAACTCACATCCAAGCTATTAGTAACAAAGTTAACCATCATTTGAAAACATAAGTTTGTCAACTGGTTTCATTTTACAGACAGGAGAAGAAAAAGTCTCAGTTGTTACTGCTTATTCTGGACAATGCAGATGTAATTCACCACTACAGTCTCCTGTCTACAACAATACAAGGATTTATTCTTCATTGGCCCTTTAGGACTCACTGCTGTGTGATGCATGAGCAAATATCCTGCCTTTCACCAGCAGCCAGACAATATCACTGGCTATAGTTCATCTTCAAAAGTTACTATTTCAAATTATGCCACATACTTAAAGCAGTACTTGGTGCCTTATAGTTCATCTTACAGCGTTCGTCATGATAACAGCATTTTCTTTACGGTTCCTAGAGTCGGTAGGGAAACAGGGAGGTATGCAAAAGCCTTGGTACATGTTGGCTGAGCGTGGTTATGTATATTTTGGTATTGTTGGTAAGGTGGGTTGAGCAACGAGAGCGTGTATTACTATGCAGATGGTGTGGATAATTTTGTAATTATCATTATTATCATCATCATCATTATTACTCTAGTTATTATTATTATTACTATTATCATTATCCTTAATTATACATTTTGTTTTCTATCATACTATGAAATTTTACTCTACTCTGACTCATCTCATCTGTCTCAAGGGGCTATTCCTCTGTGAATTAGATGAAGATGTTTAAATATAGAAATAATATACAAGGAATATAAAAAAGCAGGTCTCTGGGACAAATATACAAGGAGAAATATATTAGGTTGTGCTGAATAAACTGCTTCCTCATGCTGGAAAGCATGACACTAAAGACCATGGAAGTCATTAATAATGCAGGCGATGCAAAGTAAAAATCTCATGATGCTGACACGTGAATGACCTTACTCCTGTTTATCTAGTTAATTTGCATTCTGGCTGGATGGTAAATTAATCACACACTGATACAAAACACCAATGAAATACTTCCAAGTAAGAAAAGGTCTATCTGGTTCCACAACTTGCAGTGCATCACACACAGAATTGGTTTTAAACAACAAATCAGGTTTTTCCACAATCTTTGGATTTCAAGCAAATATCAGTATTACCCAGATCTCCCAGTTGCACGTGACCCAGCACATACAGTCCTCCTTTCTTCAGCTGGTTTACAAACAAGATGAGCTGACAGGAGGAGCGAGGGTTAGAGACCATCAACAACACCTGTGGTCTCCAAAACTTCACGTGGTCTTTCCTCACATCCAGCATCAACAGATACTTCCGCACCTAAACAACAGCCAACAAAAGGCAAGGAGTATCATTGAAAAATTGTTTAAAAAAGCAGAGACACATTATTAGGACAGCATGTACAAGACAGTTCAAAGTGCTTTACATGAAGACATCAAAAGCAGTTAAGAAACAACAAAGCAACAAATAGAATAAATACAATAAAATTATCAATTAAATCAAAATAATTATACACAAGATTAGTTAAACGCTTCCATGCCGATTTCATGTATAAGCGCAAGAAAAGCTGTTTTAAACTTGGATTTAAAAGCATCCACATTTGTTTAAAGTTCCATGTGTAAGCATGTGCAGATACCTGATGGAAAATGAGAGCCTGACTAATGTAGCCCCAGCTGCTGGTGGGTGATCTGTAGTGGAGGAAGAGCAGCAGCAGCAGCAGCAGAACAATGCTGCCTGAAGAGTACACTGGGTTAATTACAAACATCATAACCAAACAGCTGAGAATCCCCAGCAGACAGGTGTGCCAGGAGAACAACTGGAAGGTCGGTCTGTGAAACACAAAGACGCCAAATATAAATACATAAAAAATAACCAGTTTTAGGTCCGTTTTTCTTATTTTAACATTCTAGCTGCACAGCAACTCTGAATTAGATGAAGCATAGACTATTTATCTAGTCCTTGGGGGTGGGAAACTCCTGTCCTTGAAAGCCACAGTCCTGTTGCAACACACATTAGACTTAAAATCAATCAACTTGTGCAGAGCTTCACATCAAACTCTGCACAACTGTGCTAATCACCCACTGAGATGGGTGTGTTGCAGCAGGGAGGCTATTTGCAGGTGTAGGACCACAGCTCTCTGGGGTCACCGTTGCCCATCAATGATGTGATGGATTAAAAATTCTGCAAAGTGTTGAATATTCTTGAATACGCAAAACCCCCCCAAAAAAACAATGAAGCAGCAACATGTTGTTATTCCCCACAAGAACAGCTTTACTGTGAATTTAAGAGTAATATATTTATATATAATATAAAAGAGAGAGAGAAAGAATCAATATTTCAGACTATAATTCAACAAACTTTGCATCCTAAGTTCAAGGTTTTTGCATAATTCGATTGCAAAGCCTGTTTTCCTGGTTCTTATTGTTAAAGTAGAGCTACAAGTCTCTTTCAGTAACAAAGACTGGATGACAACTGGTTTCTCTACGGTGCAGCATAGTAAAAAAGACCAATACAAAGGCAGCGGTGCCTTTGCCTACAATGCGTCACAAATTTGTAATCTAAGTCCATGAGTACTAGAAAGCTCAGAAAACTTTAGATTTTGAAGGAAACAAAAAAGTCTTTTAGTCGTGTTGTTCTCACAAGCGTGAATGGGGACGACTTGCTCTCGGTGCATCGGGTTAATTGTACACAGAGGCACAGACATTACCCTTAAACCTACAAACCTGGATGAGCATTAACTAGTTTACATATCAAGTTAAATGTTCTTTAGTTAAATGTTAAATGTTTTTATTGTTTGTGGGTCTTTGAAAGAGTAAACTTATGACATTTTTATTATATTTGTTATAATATAATTATATAATTATTATTATTAAATTTTCTAAAAATGACAACATTGATCGCTTAGTGCAATATTATTGTTTATCGCAATAATTTCTGAGACAGTTAATCGCATGATAAAATTTGTTATGGTGACAGACCTACGTACAACATGTTATGGATTTTCATCCTCATATTACAGTAATATGCAACTTTAATTACTTCTAAAAAAGGCAATCATGACGTTCTTGTTTTTCAGGTTACAGAGAGAACAGCAACAAATCTTACCTGAAATTTGGCGCAGAAGCCCACTCAAGAGCTAAACAGGCCAGGTCGACTGCAGCGTAGGCAAGCAAGTAGAAAACAGTCACCAGGCTTGCCACATTATTGAGCTCCCCTGCAAACACCACACACTGAAACACAAACACACCACAATATACATTAGGAAACCAGTGAACCTTCAACTCTCTATTCAGAAGGTCTGCAGTTCGGTTCCCAGCACCTCCATACGGATGACTTCGAGCAAGACACTAAATCTGTTACTGACCCTGATAAACTAATTAATGTATAAAAAAAAAAAAAGCTGTCAAATGTATATTGAGCACAAAGTGTACAATAACTGCTGAGGTTAAAGGGTCAAATAGTAGGTCATATTTACAATTTGACATTTAAATTGCATAACTGTATGCAGCAGTTATTCACCTGTGCAAGGCCCCAGGTGTACAGAACTGCCATCCAAGGATTCCCAGAGCTTGATGTAATGGCAGCTGGAGCTAATGGCAACCCTGTTAAAAACAAAAAAAGCTCACACAGTTCTCTTAGGAAAGTCATGCAATTGTAAAACAGGAAGGACGTAGATTTTATAGTATAAAAGATCTTCTGGGCTTTACCAAAAAGCCCGTCCAGAGCGAGAGCATGGAGGATGCGGGAAGCTCCGATCATGGCGCACATTGCAGCTGACAAAGAGGCGCAGAATATCCCAATAGTGACAAATGGTGGCCATAAGTTGATTCTTTGAAAAAACCCATAATCCTGAATCAAAAGGTTCCTAAAAACATAAAACAAAATATATTTTACATTTTAAGGTTTGCAAAAACTACACATTTTTCACTGCTGATCCAAGTATTTCTATAAGAAATGTGACTCTAAACTGATTCAGACCTGTCACATGTGGCACTGGCCAAGATGAATAACAGCACATAGACAGTGAATGTGTAGAACACAGCTATGATGGTGCCTTTAGGGATGGAAACACTTGGAGTCTTCAGTTCCCCTTCAGAGATAAAATTCAGCATATTTGTATTTTTGCAATTACAGCAAACACTGAAGAGAGGAAAAAGAAACATCTAAAGTATAAATAAACTTAAACTGCCACTTGCTCCAAGACCCTGCTGTTCAATGGGATTATCATTGTAATATTTTGACAAGCTGTAACCTGACATGTTGGCTCCAGCCATGATTCCAGTGCAGCTGGTGAACATGACAGCGAATACAGTGGCGAAAGACATGACAGAGTTGGTGCTGTAGTCCAACGAGTAACCAGCTAGGAGCAAAGAATAAAAAACAGGGAAAATATCAGGAGAAATTATGCATTGCATACTTCTATATATTACTCACCACCATCAACACTCACAGCCCAGGTTGTTCCTCAGCGTGGTAGCGCTGTAACCAGTGTAGCTGGCGTTGTAGCGAAGGGTTTGGTTACCAGGACCCTGATGAGTGATGACAAAGTCCTGAGGTTTGACGGCCACTGAACTGATGAAGATGGACAATAATGATATGGTGACCACCAGCAGGATGATGAAGGCCGTGCGGGAGTAAATGTGGGCGCCCACCAAACACACAAGCAGACACAACAAGAGGACCCCTGAGGAGTACAGCACTGTATACCAGTAACCTTGAGGAAGAACCCGTACACCCTGAGTAACAGATGACTCTGAATACAAGGAGAAGAAAATAGGCACAAAACATTAACAGTGAGGGAGGGGAGGAGTGCAGTACATCAGTAAACAACAAGAAAAACAAAAACTTACCCGGATCTGCACCAAATACATCAAGTATGGCTTCCACAAGACCCAAAACATATTCACCACATGCAAACACTTTGGCCAAGAAGAACATCAAACCAATGCTTCCCCCGAACTCAGGCCCCAAAGACCGGCTTATCATATCTGGTCTCATGTTGTTAAGACTGATTCATCATCAAAAGTGTAAACAAAAGCCTTTCCAGAAGTCTAAATCTGTTTGGTTGGGAAGGATACAGTATGCTCCTCCGCCCTGTATGGCACCATTGGTGGAAATGGCACAGATGGACAAGATTGTGAGAGATATGATAGTGTAGGCGACAACCACCATTAACAGACCCTGCAGCAGGCCCGCATGACCAACTACAAAGCCTGCAGAGAGACACCAGATGACTGTGAGTCACTTCAACACAATGATTCAGTTATACTGTACATGCGCTACACAACTACACAAATATCCCCATTTACAACCCAGAGCCTTTTTTTATTTCTCTGAAGTCTCCCGTCATGCTTTTACACACCTGTTCTAAGAAATAACACGATACTGAACATGGATAGGATGGTCGGCACCATCACTCCAAAGAAGGTGTTCAGCCTCCGGGGGTCCTGACTCGGTTTTTCAGAGCTGGACTCCTGGGTGGAGTCTGACGCTGCACCACATGTAGCTGTGGTCATCGTCAGACCGCAAACCCCCGACGTGATCAGAGGGGTTTGTTCGTTTGACATGGCGGCTGATGCGAGGCCCCAGCGCTGCTTGATGACCCTGTGAAAAGGAAAAGATTGAGGATAATTTTTTTTTAAAAGGAAAGAGACGCGTCAACTGAACTGAGTCTGCTGCTGCATAGAAAGGGTTTCTTTAGGAGAGGATCTGATCTGCTGCTTTGTGTGTCTAACAGATTGCTCTCCACTCATAAGCCCTGCGGGCAAACATTCATCCAGGCCCCAGCTTATCAGATACACATATACATCAGGATGACAATCTAAGAGGCACAAACTTGCAAAGAACATGCAAACTCCACACACAAAGGCCACTTTTCAAACCTCCCCCAAGCTGAGAGTCAAACCAGCAGCCTTCTTTCTGTGAAGCTGCAGGACTAACCACTACACCACCGTGCAGTGTGCATCAGTTCAAGGTATGCAATACAGAATATTAAAAGATTCATAAAACCATGAGAAGTGTCTGTAGGAAAGTTGCAAGGCTGAAAACTCAGATGAATGGAGATGTTCCACCTCTGAGACAGAGCTGGATTAAAACCAGGCATCATCCTGAGAGGCAAACTTTTAAAAGTCATCGACAGCCAACATAGTTTCCTGCTGATATCATAAAAAATATGTCAATGAATGTTACAACTCTACCATACAATGACAAAATACACCTAAAGAGGTTTCTAAATAACTGCTGCTTCCATAGGGCCAAGCTCATTATGAGAAATTAACACTCATTTTCTATTTGTTTGACAAACAGAACATTTTAAATAGTGATTCCAAATTATGGAAGCAACAACTTGGATAAAGAGGAAAGGGTCACAGGCGCTGTTATCAGCACACAATACAAGGTCAGCATCTGTGATGGTTTGGGGATGCATTTATGTGCATTGCATGGAAATGTTGTACATCTATGAGGAAAAACTTCTGTATTGTGGTAACGCAGGAGCAAATCTGGAATATTGAAGCAACATATGCTGTCACACACTCAGAATTTAAGGAGTTCCTAGCTTATACTAGCAACAATATGCCAAAAATACACTGCAGACCCAACTGCATGGGTCTGTAGTAGGAATGGTGCTAAACTTTCCTTGCTGCAGTTCAGACATGCCACCTTCTGAACACATCAGCTGCTTCATGAAACTCAGGTTTCAAACATCTGACTAGCAGCAACCTAAATCTACACATGATAAAAATTTAATTTTCAAAACTTACAGAATCTGTCTTTTGTCCACAAAATGTTACGGACAGTGAAACAGATGCAAGACGGTGGTCAAATTCCTACGTTTTTAAGTTCTATGACTGATCATTAGGGGTTGTCTAAATATTTTAAACTATCTCATTCAGAACTACAGAACAATAAACCGTACCGTATGACTATTGTTTAAGTGTCAAGCTGAACATTATTGACAAAAAGTAGGAAATGATTGTTGTTGAAATGCAAAACAATACAGGTGAACTAAATAAAGAGGCGTTGTTTTTCCACACAATAATGTACTCTTATCCTCAAAACAGATGACAGTCTGTTCATAAAATGCACTTGTGAAATTCACTTTCAAGTACAGTAAATTTGTGTTAACCTTCTCTCACTTTTCAACAAGACAGCCTAAATCTTACATTTGCTGTATCACCCGAAAAACGGAAATAGTCATGTGATAAGAAGCGCATGTCCTGCAATCATTTATAAACACAGAGTCAAAAACAAGTGTTGTAAGTCTTTAGTGAACAAACAATAACAAAATCTAATGATTAATTGACCCAATAATCTGATTTTTTTACTCAGTAAAACAGAAGCAGATTAAGCAGCGAGATGCCCCCAGAGAGCACATGGATCCCACTCACACTAGAGGTTAGTATTTGCAGTCAGCTGATTCACAGCAGCTTGTTTGTTTTTACAAGTAAAGCAGCCCAAATGGGGGGGTATCTGAAATGAGAAGCAAATCTTTCTGTGTGGAGGCGGCATTGGCTGTCCTCTAACTATCAGCATTGCTGGAGCAGGTGAACTCCTTTGTTATGCTACAGAAATCATATGATAGCAAACCCAAAGTAGAACACATCCAAGCATGCACAAAATATGACCTCATTACTGTGATCACACCCAGACACAGGCCATGTTTGGACAGAGTTGAAGCTATACAATGATTACTTCCTATTAATCTTGACCAGCATTAATTTATGAAGCAAAACTACTGTTTAGATGAGGATTTTTTAACCCCCTCATAGATGTAACCTACAACAAAGTGGAAGGAACTTTTAACCCCGCCATGACCCAATACATGTGAGTGGTTTCAGAGAGGAAGTTAAATAAGAACTACTTTAAAATATCTTTTTGTTTTTAGTGCATCTACTCCTGGTCCTGGCACTCCTTGCATGATCCGCAGGAGGCTGCTGGTGACGCACTGAATTTATGATAATGCTGCAGTCCATCATAATCTGTGTAAGATCTAATAAGGTCCTCTGCAGCCCTGTATTGGATCTGTGAGGAAAATAAACAATCGCTCTTGTGGCAGAATCATTGCATAAAGTACATTAGCTACAAAAGTGGATTTTGGTTTTGTTTCATTCCCCATAAATCGCATAAAGTTTGCTGTTTTTGAATAGTCTAAACGGTGAAAGCATGAAGACTTTGCGCACTGATCTATTTGTTTACCCTTAGGAAGTGAAGGTCAGGAAGTTTCCGCGCTGTGGCGGATCATTTTGCCTTGCAAAAATAACATATTTCTTAATCAGTTTTCCTGCATGTCATTCAAACAAACATCCTTAACGTGACTGCGAGCGACTGGACCAGAAGCATCCTGGTACAGTAGCCTGAAACACAGGAAATTGTCAAGCTTACCCCGCTGTCTCTTTCACTTCCTGCTTGAAAAACTCCTTATTTTGTGGGTCCCCCGCTGAGGCTGCTCTCTCCACAGTGCCCCGGTGGTGTAGAGGCGATGTCCAGATCCGACACGCAGCAGGCCGTCCTGTGGACAGGGCTGACGGGATGTGCTGCTCCGAGAGTTGGATGCTGTCTGCAGAAGATGTCCTACCCAATAATAACACATAAATCGTGTCACGCCTCGTTTCTTGTCTGTTATTTGCTTCCAAGTGTCACGGGAGAGCAGATAAGACCCATGTGACTTCCCAAAGGGGAGGGCAAAAACATCTTCAAAAAAATGAGCAAAGGTAGGCTACTGTTGGTTTAAAGTAACCACGCCTCTATTTTCCAGCCCTGGCAAACTTGACCTTGTCTGAAATTCAGAAACAAAATTAAAATAAGCGTGAAAATGTATAATTTGTCATGTGTTGATTTTATTTTGTTTTTGAATGAGACAAGATATACGAATAACTGTGAGCACACCAGACTGATGTGAAGTTGTATTATTTGCCTTGACTGTAATTACATTTGTTACCACCAGGGGTCCCCATACAACATCACGCTTTTCTACTGAGGGGCACGTGATCTCAGTTGCAACCTTTTTTTTCTTCATTTTTTTTAAAATTAGTTGTTGACAGCAGCCCCAGAATAAATTGAGTTTTTTTTCTAATTCCCATAAAACACTTGCTGGTTTATATTTTCAATAATTATCCAGTCTTTAAACTCTAACAAGTATTTCTTTTGATTTTTAGATTTTTTTCTGGTCATTCCATTCAGCAGTCTTCAGAAATAGTTTCCCAGGTTATTTAGAGGATTGTCCAATAGTTTTTCTTGCTGCTTTTTCATCTTTTCTCATTATAGGTTGTTCCATAGTGGTTCGGAAAGGTTGGGGACCAGGATCAGGGAAGAATGTATTACTCTATGTTGTTGACCAAAGAAAAGGGCAATATCCAGTTAAAAACTTTTAAATGACTGAAGAAATCTTGATCAAGACTGATCCAGATTTCCTTCTTTAAAGAAATGAGTTTTTCCATTTTGACAAATTGCATTAACCTAATCTAATCTAACCTAATCTAAGCCTAATCTGGGGGCAAACTGAGCCTTGTGCTGGATGACACTCACCATTTTCAAGTTTATGTTTAGGTTACATTGCTCATTTATACTTTTAGTGTTATATTTTGTAATCTAGATATCTAGTATAGCCTGTTTCTTTACTAGGATAAGTTGTAGAACTAACAATCAGGTTTGTCAGGCGTAAATGATCTGCACTGGAACATGGCATGCTATTTTCCTTATCAAGTCCTTATATGTTTGTTTGTTTGTTCATTGGTTTCTTTTTAACAAAGAAAAACCACTTTAAAATTACATGCAGGCTACACACATAACTAGTACAAATAATTTTTCCTTTCTTAGTATTAAAAAAAATTAAACATGCAATCAAATGTTCAAAAAATGAGTAGGAAGAAGCAAAGCTTATTTGGGTCCTACTCCTCTTTCACAGCATCTATACACATTATTATGTATCTATGTCCTGCTCTTTTAAAATTAGCTTACTAAAGAAAATAAATATATATTGATTTAAAAAAACATTGGTAAGGTTTTATAAACCTCCAATTCTCCATTGTGCAGTCTATATTTGCAACAATCACATAGAATATATAGCCTATCATATATTTCCATGATGATTCCATGATCCAGATTTTAGCAAAGAGGAAAAAAATAATTGGTGCAGGATTGTAAACGTCAAACCACAGCTGTAGAAAGTAGAGTAAAACGTGTGGTCATAAGGAGTGGCTGTGGTTGGAACATGCTCCATGACTTCAGCACCCACTGAGAGATGTTCATATTATCAGGTACCGTGTGGATTACTGCGGCTGTTCTTTCATTAAACTAGAGGAAAATCCACTGTTTGCATTCTGCTGCCTTGGCTCTTGCAGTCTGTCGCTTCTTTAAAACCATTTCATGCACCTCGCAGATTTCTTTGAGTGATTTGAGCCGAACGCGGCCGAAATCCTGGATGAAGTATCGACAGAGGGAGGGACGAGGCAACCAGAGAGAGGAAGGAAACGAGGATAACGTCACGAAGACTCGGCGTAAAACAGGTTGAACAGCGTTTAATGGACGATCCTTGATGCGGGCCAGGGGAAGGACTAGTGCCAAATGCGTTTGTTCATGTCGTTTTTTACCAAAATGTTTTTGTTAACTTAGCAGCTGCGAAAGGAGACAACGCGTATCGGAAAGGAAACGGCAGTGCAGAGCAGCAGATCGCATCTTTTTCTTTCTTTTTTTCCCCCTGGAGCTCCTCTGAAGCAGAGAAATGGAAATGTGTGCAGCCCTCCTCCGTCTGGCTGTTTACTGAAGGGCTTGGAAACAGCCTAGTCGTGACACACGGAACTTTTTTTTCAGTGGATCTCCCCAGAACTACTTCTTTAATGCGTGAAAAAGACACACATTTCATTCCTCCGCGGCATTTTGGGGACGTTGCTGTCTGTGTTTTATAAAAGCCATCGGGAGAATTAACAGGTAGCCACCCTTTATCGAACAGCCGTACAGTCTGTCAGCCTTTTCTGCGTAACATAGCTGGGAGGGTGATGTGCGTATTCATGGGTTCATTTAGAGCCATCGATTAAATCTGCATCCGCAGTTCAAGAGCCCAGTTTGTAGTGGGGGGGAAAGGGGTGGTTAAGGCCTCCATGACTGTGCTGATCAATGGATTGCATTCGTGGAGCTAGTCTTCTGATGTGGCTCTCATGAATACGGCTGATCGTTGGCTAAAATCCTCATCCTGCGCGTAATTTAAGCCATGTTCAGGTCTGAGATTTAAATTCAGAGGATCTGCATTTACATTTTATAACCCTGCAATACAAATTCTGTGTCTGTAATGTCTTTCCTGTCATGTATGCAGTGGTTGAGCCTCCGCACCATCTTCCAGCTGCAGATGTATCCATGCTATGTCAGTGTAGTTACACATCAGATGTCCGTCCAGAGGGGTGGGGCCACTCACTCTTAGCATCTTTGGATTTCTGTCACTGTGTGCCATGAAACGTGCTCTCACAGGTTTGCAAACTCATCACAAAAGAGGAAGGTGGTTTCGTGTCCGCCGTGGGGCATCATGCCAGTTCAGCTGGATATGTGTGTCTGTCTTTACACCTTGTCCACTGACATCATGTCTTCATCACGAATCTGCTCCTCTTCCAGCCGATGCTCACAGGCTGCAAAAAAAATTTAAAAAAAACGTGCATTTGAGCATCTGGCTGGACTCATCCAGGCCTGATCTCTAATGACAACCCCCACCCACCCCCAAGCTTTTTCTCCCCCCTGCTCATCATTGGCTAAATGAGCAGCTGTGCCAGGAGACTCAGGCCTATGATGCACCCCTTTTGGCTTCCATTAGTGCTGTGAGATCCATCTGGTCGCAGGTCTCTCAGGGGAGCAGGCCTGTACTGTAGCAAAAGGCTCCTCCTTGCAGTGTGTGTACTGTATGCATATTTGTTGTGGAGGCTTCTCGAGTAACCAGTGGTTACTGCTCAGTGCAGTAACTGAACATATTCAAACAGGCTCCCCATGCAGGACGTTATTTGCATGTAAAAGTGTTCTCCCTACAGGAACTGGAAATTTGGCTTCTGACAGAAAAAATGACGTGACGTAGCTGACAGGGACACTCAGCTAAGACAACACCCCACATGGTGTAATTTAAAGATTTGTGTGTTTGACAGGAGATCAATAACAATGACTGTCCAGCATTAATGTGAAGCATGACTGACCTGTATGTGCACTTCTTTAAAGGGAACGTTCACGCTCCATCTCCTGCCTGCACAACTGGCAGCTTGGTATAGCAGATTATTCTTCCTAGTTAAACCAGACACAGTTGCACATAAATAGATTAAAAGTGCTTTTTTTCTCACTGTAGCTGCAATAAACCTTAGAGATTAAATATGTGCCACTACTGGATTATTTATTTCCCCAAATAAGGGGGTGATTAAAGAAATGTTTAAAGTCAACATTTTAGCTTATTTGAATGATATTTGATTAAATCTGACTCCTGGATTACTGGATTATGAAAGCATGATACTAGACTAATCTCGGATGGGATTTGATAAATATAGGTGGCCAGGATTTGTATAAAAGTGAAGATTAAGACGCATTTACATTTGGCTTTGACAACCTGACCGTGAATTGAACTAAGCTGAATGACAATTGAAGTTGTGCTCTAACCAACAGGTGACTGCTTGGACAGATTCAGAAATGAGTGAGCTGGAGCAGCTTCGCCAAGAGGCCGAGCAGCTTAGGAACCAGATAAGAGTAAATTGTGTTTCTCTAGTTAAATAATTCTCCTTTCTAATTAAATATGACCCTATTAACCAGTGTTGACATGATTTTTTTTCTCTTTCTTGTGCCTGTGATTCGTTTTTACATTAGGATGCCAGGAAAGCATGTGGAGATTCAACACTGACACAGGTAAAGGCTGCTTAATGTAAATGTCATGTGATGAGATGGAGGGGAGTCATTTTGGGTGCTTTATTTTAGGAATAAGGTTTATTCTATTCTGTTCTACAGGCATTTAGCAGACGCTTTTATCCAAAGCGACTTTAGTCATAAATATGACATTGTTATGGATAAATGTAGATGTCATTCGATCTTATAACTTTCTTATTATAGTCTGTCAACATGAAATGAGACTGGACAGGTTTTTCATTAGGTGTTTTTTAAACCAGACCTAAAAATCATATTGTACACGGGGGAAAATGTATAAAATATCATTTCAAACTGGTTTTGCAGTTGGATGGGAATACTGTTTTCAAGGAAGTGACTTAAAATGGAAATGAAACATAAGAGGAAGTGACTCCACACTATTTGAATATTTAAACAAGCAGAATTATGCAAATTTAACAACTAAACAGTGAGGTATATATCCAGACACAAATCAGGAACAAACCATAAAAAGTCAAAAGGTAAAAGAACAATGTTGATTTAGTGTGATCGCCTTGTTAAAAGATTTTATTCTGTTCTGTAGATTTGCTTGTTTTACGTTTTCCTTAACTAAAAATCTAACCGTGTGTTTTTGTCTCATGCCCTCTTTTTTGGTGAAGCTCAGTTTCAAAGATTATAAAAATGTCTTTTTAAGCAGGAATCTAGAATCCAGTGGCCAACTAAACATTAATAATGTCAATTTACTTATCCAATTATCTATGTCTTCACTATTTGTATTTATAGTGTATAAAAGCTGACGTTGTTGGAAAAAGTAATACCACAGAGATTTTCTAGAACTCTCCATACAATGAGAATTACTCTGTTTTTTTTATCTGTTATTTAATATAACATCAATTTTACAACCCGTTTTTTATGAAAGGGAAAAATGAATTAAACGTATTTCCTGACAAACTTAGATGGCTGCTGGTCTCGATCCTGTGGGACGGATTCAGATGCGGACAAGACGCACACTCCGCGGCCACCTCGCCAAGATCTATGCCATGCACTGGGGTTCAGATTCAAGGTGAGACTGGACTCTCCCAACTCCTGTCTTTGACTTCAAATATAGCAACAGCATATATCCATATTATGTAGCATGTAAAATGCTGCTTCAGGATGAATTAACAAAGTTATATACTGCTGGCAGGCGCTGATGGCCTGTGTAAGAAAAGGTTTATGTGCCATCTATCCTTTAGATGGTGAACACGAGTAAAAAGGCACACCTCCACAAATTCATTTCTTACTTCAGGGATTGGACTCAACTTAACTCTACATTCCTTCTTGCTTTTTTTTTTTTTTTACAGATTCTTATTTAAAGCATAAAATAGTATATTTATATCTGAATGAGATGAAGTGTTTGCTACAACATTGTCTTCAATTTAATGGGTCTTCTTATAAAAAACAGCTGGCATACATTACTGTATGTCTGGAAAATGTCTGTCCATCTGTTTTAAAAAGTAGCATAAAAGTTCTTATTCTCATTCCTTCTTCCTTCTGTTCAGGCTTCTGGTTAGTGCGTCTCAAGATGGTAAACTGATCATTTGGGACAGCCACACTACTAACAAGGTAAAGTTAGCAAGAATACTATTTTTATGAAGTCATTGTCAGTGTAACCTATCTGAACTGGAAGTGGAGGTAGACTTTCTTACATAACAAAGCATGTTAGAGATGCACTTCTGTTTCTGTAATGGAACAGGCATAGTTATCTTGAATCTTGACTCTAGATACACGCCATTCCTTTGCGCTCCTCCTGGGTAATGACCTGTGCTTATGCCCCCTCTGGGAACTACGTGGCCTGCGGAGGCTTGGACAACATCTGCTCCATCTACTGCTTAAAGACTCGAGAGGGCAACGTCAGGGTCAGTAGGGAGCTACCTGGCCATACAGGTGAGAGGGTTCAGCGTAAAACTCTCTTCCAGTTTGTGTTAGATTTCATCTGAGAGTCAAACACTTTTCAAACAAGCATGCAGAGTCCTTTGCCTTGTGGGAAAACTCCACTCCCAAACCTCTAAGCGATGAAGATTTCAATTAGCATGGGTGATTAATCACAGAGTAACACAATCAAACATGCTGGGACATCAATTTGTGTGTGTGGGAATGATACATGTTACTTTGGCTGTTCTGTTTTATTCAGCTCAAGTTATTTTGTTTTACAACCTCTATTCAGTTAAGATACAATCAAACACAAATTAAAATCATAAAAATTAATTTCAGCAAAATAATACTGGTTCATTTTAAACACTCTTGTCTGATACAGGATTTCAGCTGCTTTACAGTCCCGAGTCCTCGTCATCTCATTTACCATTTAGCAAATGTTTTTAGCTGGTGAAAGGTCTGGACTGCAGGTAGGCCAGTCCAAAAGGGGCTTCTTGTCATGTTACAGGATGCAGTAGGTACTTTAATACTGATATATGCAAAAGATTACCCACATGTTCCTTTAAAACATGTACAATGTACAGACATTTTAAGCTTCCATGATACTTCTCATTCCATGTGCTAGATATACCTGCATACCATCAGAGATGTTAGATGATCTCTTTCCTCTTTAGTTTGGATTTATTTTCCAAAAAGAATTAGACTTTTTAGCTTTTTTTTTTTCACTCCAGAACAGTTTCCACTTTGCATCAGACCATTTAAAAGTTTGCTTTGATCCAGATCCTTAGTTGCCTTATCGGTTATGCTTACAAACGACTTCTTTTATTTGGGTACATATTATGCAAAATCCACTATTTTATTCTTTAAATCCATGTTTTGGTGCACTTCTATGGCTGTGTGGTAATGTGCATCCCATGCCCTACATAGGGCCCTAGATAGTGGACACGCCATTTTGTAGGCGTGTCCGAATATACTTTCAGAAAAAAGTAGTGACCTCAAAATTACCCACAATGCATCTTGTAAAAGTAGTGAACACCACTAGACGGGTCAATATACATATATATATATATATATATATATATATATATATATATATGTGTGTGTGTGTGTGTGTGTGTGCACACATATATGTAGCGTGGGAAGCAACCTACAACAGTGTATATACCACCCAC
>JBAMIG010000016.1:6617725-6631910 GCA_037177335.1 Kiunga ballochi | reverse complement strand
CATGTTTTTTAATTGCATTACAGGAAATAAAGAACTTTTTCACAATATTCTAATTTTCTGAGACAGTCCTGTATATCAGCATCAGTTCACACAAATCTCTATATTTTCTCTATTCCCAGGTTACCTGTCATGTTGCCGTTTTATTGATGACAATCAAATCATCACAAGTTCAGGAGACACCACATGGTGAGTCTCAGTTCAAAGCCCAAACAGACAGTGCAAACATGTTCCCCAGAGCTACCAACTGTTTAATGATTCTTTACTCTTTGCCCCAGTGCGATGTGGGATATCGAGACAAGTCAGCAGACCACAGTTTTCTCTGGTCACACTGGTGACGTCATGAGCCTGTCTCTGTCGCCTGACCTGCGCACCTTTGTGTCAGGAGCCTGTGACGCATCAGTCAAACTGTGGGATATCAGAGACAGCATGTGCCGGCAAACTTTCATAGGCCATGAATCAGACATCAATGCCACCTGTGTGAGTATCCTCAAGTTACTTTGTAACTAAACTGCACATGAAAAATATGCATGAATGCCAATTTTTCTCTATTGAGACAAGTATAATGGGAAATGTATGTTTCAGGTTTAGTCTGTTAATGACTAAAATGTTGCAAAAACATACATGAATCCAAATAACTGCCAAGTGTATCAGTGTAAACAGTAGTTTGTTTACTATCTAATATAAAATCAATGGAGCATCTCTAATGAATCTTTTTGCTCTTATCTCCAGCTTGGGAGGGACTTAGACTACATGTCACATGGGTTATCATTTGACACCATCTGAGGATCCTAAACATGAGATGATCTCCTATTAGTGTTTGAACAGATTCAACACAGTGGCAATAATATTAAAAATAGCAATTAACAAGCAGAAATCAGATTCAGTGTAAGAGCTAATATATTTGTAATCAGAAATACTTTTATTTCCTATCATTATAGCATGAAGGTAATGTGGAAACTCTTCTTAAGAAACTGGTCCATTTTTTAAAGACATTTTTATATTGCTGTGGTCCTAATCTTCCTGCTTCCTCTCAGTTTTTCCCTAATGGCAGCGCCTTCGCTACTGGCTCAGACGACGCCACCTGTAGGCTGTTTGACCTGCGAGCGGACCAGGAGCTGAGCGTCTACTGCCATGACAACATCATCTGTGGCATCACTTCTGTCGCTTTCTCCCGTTCTGGCCGTCTGCTGCTGGCGGGTTACGATGACTTTAACTGCAACATCTGGGACGCCATGAAGGGGGACAGAGCAGGTGGGCAGAGCAGCCAAGACAAAGCTGGTTTTACAAACTTCAAACAAAGTCACATTTTGCTTTTACTCCACAAGTAAAACATGATTATTTCATTTGGTTTAGTTTTCTAAATGGGTCAGAAGCATCATTTCTGGGCTAATTTGCCTCCTAATGGAATTTTGAATTGCCCTAACAAACTAAATAGGTTAATAGATAATATAGACAAAGTCCAATTTAATACATACCAGCTGCTGGAACATCCCAAAGCTTCAAGAGCTAAGAGCAATTGTTTATTATATGGAATTGAGTAGAGCCAAACTTTTTAAAGTTTACTGAAAAGTTGTCTTGTGGCTCCATCAGTTAAAATATTTCATTATATCACTAAGCCTAAAAATGTAAGAAAGCATCCAGGTCATTGGCCACACCAACCTAAAATACCATCTCTCTAATGGTGTGGAGGTTGCACAAGTGTGTGAATCCTAAGTACCTAAATAAAAGGCAACCAAACATTTTACTTTTCACTTAAAGGCTTCATCTGTTCAAAATGCTGGCGTGTTTCATGTTTTAATAGTGAACACAAAATCATGGAAACGCCTCTGTCAATGTTAAACTGAGCTGTTCAAATCAGCAATAAAAATAGGAAAAGACATGCAGCTTTAAAAAAATGTTGCAATTACTCATGCTACAAGAGTGTGTGATATGATATGGATATGGAGGAATATAACATCCCTCTGAGTAAAATTGGGTTGCTCAAGGGATCAAACATCCAAACTCATCCTCAGTTGTGTTGTACCCGCAGTCCAGTTTGATAAGGAATAACCAGACTTTTATAGGTGAAATTAAATAACAAAGAACTAAAGGAAAGGCTAGTAGGAAGTAGGAAAAGTAGTGCTTTGAGAAAAGAAACATAAAAACTTATTGATATGTTCCAAGTTAAATTAGAGCTTTGATTTAATGTACTTTGAAAGAACAGAAACATTTTCTACAAGTACTCTTTCTACACCAATTTTTATTTGCAAAATCCCCCCATTTGTCACCATTTACTTCAAAGTATATATAATTAGTGAGAAAACATTAGCAGGGATACAGAGAAGCTAGGCACTGTGCTCCGTTAGGTGTTCATGAAGCCTTAGGATTGACGTCAGAGCGAAACATTTCACAGTACAACTGTTCTTTTGTCTTTGTGCGTTTTCCTGTAGGAGTCCTGGCTGGCCATGACAATCGTGTGAGCTGTCTGGGGGTGACTGATGACGGCATGGCGGCATGCACTGGGTCTTGGGACAGCTTCCTGAAGATCTGGAACTGAGCCTTGCACATAAACAAACACACACATCCTGCGGACACACAGACTTCCCTCCCCCCCACCCCCACCCCCAGGGACACATTTTACACCTGTATTCACACTGTATGTAAGATTCCACAACAAACTTTAACATTGTCCTGTACATAATATATTAGACTTGCATATGACTTTACACACACACACACTGTTTGGAAGACAAGATGACACGAAACCTAAACACCTCCCACAGCTGCTTGAAGTGCACTGCGACACACACATATAATCTGTAAAATATCAAATGTGACCAAATACAGCTACATTTTTAGCTGCTCCAATAAAAACACAATAACCACGGTTACCTGAAGCCTTTTAACACATCTCGCACACCCTTTCACATATATTTTCCTGAGAAACACTGCTCATCCATTTTAGCAGGGGAGAAGACATTTTTGGACAATTATGTCTTTGTTTACATTGAAGTTCAAAATGCACTTCAGACTTTTCTCTTCCGCGTTAGACTCAGTAACACATGTATCGCAACACCACTAATGTGAAGGAGGAACTATCTAAGTCCATTAACACTTTAAAAAAAAAAAAGAGGAAAAAAAAAAACACTGACGTGGTTCATATCATGTAAGTTACTGTTTTTATTGGTATTTTCCTTAGTCAGTATACATTCTAGGGCCTGTAATATGAAACAAGATATATCATAAACATATTCACACTAAACTATAAATTAATTACTTGCGTTTTTCCAAACCGAGCATATATAATTGGCCATATTACAATTAACATCTGTATATTCATAGTTGGGATGCATTAAAAATGGACAGTTAAAAACCACTGGAAGGATCAAATCATTTGAACTGAAGACGTTTTGTCTAGATTGCAAAACATGAACCTAAAAACTGACCATTTTTAATTTTCCGTTTGGTTATTTGGTGCAAACAGCAGTCACATCCACCAGTATTGCAACAAACGCTTTCTTGGATGCTCAAAGACATGTTTTTAGTCCTGGTATTCAGGAAAATATACAGGCAAACATCACATTTTCATCAGCGCTCCAATATTGTGGCTGTGACACTGAATTTTTGCATTCACCATCAGTATTATTTTTCTGTCATCTTTCCTCCTTGCTTTACTGCAGCAGCTGTGTTGCTTCAGATACGACTGCGATTGGACATCTGATGCCAGCTCCACCTGTTTTATAAGAACATGCAGATACACCTGTAGTTGGAAAACCTGGTTTCCCATACCAAGCCATTAACCACTAACCAGTGTTGAGATGTCCAATGTTGGGTTTAGTTAAACCACGTAATCCAAAGATACTATGGTTATATTGACCCTGCCTCATAATACAGGCCCCGGCTGTAAGGCTTATGTTTATTTAGCTTATTGTCATTTTATATATTTGCTTTATTCATGTTTTCCCCGTGTGCCTCAGATACACTAATGATTATAATATGATACAGTAAAATTAACTCAAATTTATCTGGGATGAAAAGAGTGAAATCACAGCATAAGACATCTAAACAGGCAGGAGCCAGTATTCATACTTTGACTTTGTCACTGTATCATCTGGAAATTACCATGACATAATTGTACATAACCTTAATAAATAGTCTCTCCTGCCAACTACTGTGGTTTCTTTTTTTAAAGCGATGTTTCTAAGACAATGAAATAATTTATTCCTGAATGTGGACAAAAATCCATGGAAAGCAAATGTGCATTGACTGGTAATTCAAACACTTCAAAAAATAATACACAATTAGAAGTCTAAACCACTTTATTCCGATTTGCTCCCTAGGGCAACACCTTGAATAGAACAGACACAGCAAGACTTGGAGAGGTTGAAGGTGGGGGTTGGGGTCGGGAGGGGGTGACTGAAGTAATTTATTACACATAATTAATTGGCTGCAGGTGGTGTGGAAGATATTTTAGCCAGTATAGTAAAAATGCTCATGGAAAAAGCATCTCGTACTCCACCTTAATTCTTCATCAGTGGATAGTGTGCTGCATACCGATGAGGTTATAAACCGTCTTTAACAGTTTTACAGCATCTGCAGCAAAGTTAACTGTATGGTGAACATACATTTAAACTTATTGGATGGTCTGTAGAGTCACCTTTAATACCAGATAGAAGTTAGACGCATTGTGCTCTCCCATTAGTGCCGTCAGGTTTGTGCCAGCTTTAAATGAAGACTGACGCAGCTTATTCAGACGTGTCGGAATAAAATTTTTAAACCAGTTCTGATTCCACTATTCAGGAATCTGGTGTCCATTTCCCTTTTCTAACATCCACAGCACATCTACTCACACAGAGCCGAGATCACTAAGGAGCACCTCTAGAATTTCACAATGGACAAAATAGAAATATTTTGCATTCATCTTCTACATTGTGGATGTCCAAATCCTCAAGGACTGGTGTTCTGCAGGTATGGAAAGTTTTATGACTAACATTTGATTAAAATTAAAAGGATTTCCACAGCTTGTTGCAAAGTTCTACACAAGTTTGTTAAGCCTTTATACTACCATAATAGCAGAAATGAACACAGCAGCAGTTTGAACGACTGCATGAATGATTAAGGAGTCACGGTACGTTGCAATGCACATGTGCAGCCGTGTCAGTAAAAGGTTGACAAGAACTCACTCAACTAAATCAGGTGTTGCTGCAAAGATGCATGAAATAACGGGGATACTGGTACTCAAGGAAGGAATCTGAAAATCCCTGTTCAACATGATAAGTGTAAAAATAGCCAATATGGATTTTTTTTCCTCTAATAACCGAGAGTCCAATCCACCAGTCAACTCCACAACATCAACAAGACATTATAGGAGATTTTGACATATTTTTATGGGTGCTTCAGAATTATTTAGCTGCTTTATCAAATAGGAGAAATAATCAAACAACTTTCCCAAAGTTTTGTGCAGGATCAAGGTAATATGACATGCAGCAACCAGAGGGTGCCGCAGCTCATCCTGACCCACTAAATCAGACAATAACTTTCCTCTTACAGGTTTACATTTAATATATGGTTATAATAATTAATTGGTGCAATTCATTAAGTAAAAACTATAACTTGTATACTATAACAGATCCAGAAATCTTAGCTAGCATAGTTTTCTGTTTTGCATGTTAAACAGCTTTAAAAAAGTTTAAATTGGCAAAAAGTTTCATCACAACACAAAGAAAAACAGCAATTACAGCAAGAATGAGATCAAGATTTTATTTTTCCAAACAATTTGTAGTAAGACATGAATTCATTCAACACAACCTCTTTAAAGTTTATCCATTTATGAAATACAATCTAGAGTTAACCTCTCACAAGTAACACAGACGCGCGCACACTAAACATTGCACTGATGTTAACAGTTTTAAAAAAAGTTATTGAAAAGAATCAATGTATATTGTAGTTCTGTCCAAAGATCCTGACCATTTAGCTCCTCGGTTTCATCTCAGCTACAGCTGGTCGTCCTTTTGTATGCAAATGAGTAGAAATATAAAAAGTTAGAACACAGGAGCGCCTCCCAACATTAAATCATCCGTTTATCATTTCATACCAGGTAAATAAAGGCAGAAGCATCCCAACAGGTGAAGGTAAGCTGACAGAGAAAAGCATTTATATATTGTAGTTACAGACAAATTTACATGATTTTGAAACAAACTAGCCTACATTAAGTCTGCCAAAGGCCACTGGAGAATTACTTCCTGCAAGCCACACGGAGATGGACAGTCAGGGTTTTGATTTGTTCAAATGCTCGTATTGCTTATTAAACAGAAGCATCATCGAAACTTAACAGTGCGTCTTTCGGATGACAAACTTTCATCTCAGCTGCAAATGAGACGTGAATCTGGCAATCAGTTTAAACTTGCAGCCAAGACACCAAGAAAACGTCCCAAGATGAGCTGAGGCTCACATCTTTTATTGGCCCTTGGCACAAATGAAACAGCACTTTTACATCTTTAGATGCTTGTAGGGAAGCCAAACAGTCCATCTTATGCTTTTCAGACTAATATTCAGTATTTACTTCAGTAAATATGATTGGAAATTCATTAAGTTGTCTCATAGCCTCAAACTTAATGTTCAGTCTCATGAGCATAGTGAAATTCTTCCTTTAAATGATTATATTAAGTAAATGATGATGCTATGGCTTTTTGTTTTCTCTTACAAGAACACAGTTTGTTGCTTTTAGACAATTTTCATTCATACAGCATTTAAGCATATAGCTTCTGTTTTAAGTTACACATTTTACATAATGTAACTGCAAATTAATATTTGACTGTCAATCAAAATAATACACCTTGATGATTTTACACATCAATATTTAATGCACAGTGTGTACAAGAGTCAATGAATTCAACGATTTGTTGTAAGTTGACTATGATACATCAAAAATCCCAAGTCAGAATCAAGTTTTATTTATTCTTTTTTGTTTATTTAATCCCAATTTCAGGGCTTCAGGTTTTCGGAACTAATTGAGTCGATAGGACTTTTAGCTCTTTGGACTTCCTATAAGCTCTCCACATGTCTGCAGTAACACCTGTGAGCAAGATTTTGATGTGCAAAATTGCAGAATTAACCTTTATATTTTACAAACATAAGCTTAAGCTCGTCTGTCCCTCATCTCTCAACAAGTTGATCAATATACTTCTCATCTTAAGACCTTATTGTAAACGCTGAAGTCAAACAGGCTCTCAAAGACCCTCTGCTGTGCCTTTACGATGATCACCTGAGGGTACGAACGGCTTTTCGGACCTGGGGATTTATGATCCGCAACAGAGCTCAGATCAACAATCAGTATGTGAATCACCAAAACAGTCACTCTTCTGCTAGCAGCTAAGTTTCTGTCTGGGTAAACACACAAAAGCTCCACCATCAAATACATGAACTAAGCTGAATACTTGCTCAAGTGCAGCAATTATTTAGATGGATTTCTCGCTGACTAGCTTAATGAGTGATTGAATGAAAAAAGAAATTAAAAAGAAAAAAAAATTCATACCACCTCTGTGACACTCGGTTATAGCTTTGATCGCTCAGTCTTAAAATACATTGTGCTTAGATTAATAGTGTGGAACACATTTTTATATAAATACAAACCTGCCATAGATGTACATTCACCTTTATTTCTCAATATAGACTAAATTTACAGTTTATAAAATAGGTTTCTCAGAATATATCAAGCTACTTTCCCCACTATAAGATTACACAAACAAAATTATTGAAGAATAAGCGCTTATTTCATCTATGCAGCATTAACCTATATTATCTGAGCAGACAGTTTCAGTTGATGTACGTTTCTCTACATACAGGTTTCACACACATGGCTTTTCCTTATGCTGGCTCTCATTGTGGATCATTTACAGGTTGCAAATTCAATAAACTAATATCACTTATTTATTATTGCCACTTTTCTGAGTTGAGCATTTCTGAGTCTTAATTTTTGGTGCCAAAAGGCATCTCAAGATCATTTAAGGAATATTTATGATTTTATTTAAGTGCACTTCACTGGCACCGAATGTTAATCGTAACGAGGGAGCAAATACGTTTGTGCCTCTTCTACATGTGATTTCAAGTAAGAGACAAGCGAGGGTGGGTCAAGTGGCCTCACAACCCTTCCTAAATCACCTTCCCAATTCCAAGGCACTGCTTATACTGTAAACATGGCAGATTGATTTAAGAAAAGGAAAGAGAGAGAGCGCCAAAGCTCCCAGTGGATTGTAATATAGACATCTGTAATGCAAGTCATGGCACATAACATATATTCATTAACAAAAACATATTTGCTTGAGAAGAAAACCACTTTTGATACAGTACTATATCATCTATCTCAATAGCTTACATGCACACTAAAGTATCTGCTAGAGTTATATTAGTAAATGTATGTTTTCTTAAGTACAACAGCTTTCCATGCCCATTTACAGTTAGTCACTGTAAAAGAAACCACCTGTCTGTACAGTTTTATGATCTGAACATTTAGTTTTGATAGTTTTCTTTATCACTCCAACAAATATATTCCCATAGGTTAAGCTTTAGTAGATTGTGCCACTGATCACTAAATTTCTTTCATACTTTCCAGAAGCTTTTTATTCTTGTAAACCCCGTTTAACATGATGCATGCAAGAAGATGAACAAAAGGAAAAAAACAGAAAATATTTAAACTCCATCTTGAATGTAAAACATCCACCTGCAGCTACAGAAGTGCTGTAGCAGCCCAGGGAACTAAAACTAAAATAAAATAAAAGGCTTCTTGCTGTGAAAGAAGCATCATACTAATAAAGTTCTGGTTTTTATTTAGGGAGGGGGGCCTCTAGAGGAAGTCCTGAAAAATCTATTGGGATCATTTTGTTATATAAATAATAATTCAGCTACAACTAGACAAAAACTAGAGGAACACACTGCTTAGTGATCTGTAGGAATAGTTTCTCTCTATTCTTCTTTCTTTGAGCTCGATTCACACCTTGCTGTAAAATATCTTGTAAACTTTGGCAGAATGTATAGATATAAAATATATTAAGTCTCATAGGTTGTATTCTCCAAAGAGCCCACTGACAGAGTATTCTGTAGTACAGCCATACTTTGCACTTTTCTATTGTCCCAAGATGAGTTATGAGCTATACCATGCAGAGAGCTGTTCTATAAGATCCCCTGGACAAATACTTCTCACACAAAGATCCACATGAACAAAATTATCTAAAAACTAAAATATAATACAGTAGAGCAGATCACTGTGACAGGAAAGTACCATAACCTCCTATTTGTCTACAATTCCCCCCCTTCTCTCCACTCCAAAGCAGAGCCTCACACACCTTGCACTGCAAGCCACACACATTACCGCCCCTTACCCAAAATCCTAAAAGTGTATATTACAGGATATATTGGCAATACAATTACAGTAAATTAAGAAAACCAGTAGGCTAATATCAACACAGAATCACTAAATATAAATACCAAATTTGTGTATTTTGTAGCTATTTAAAAACAAGTAGTTCAAATAAGAGTCTGATGATGTGAATAATTAATATTTTATAGAAGGCAAAGCAGAAAATTCACTGTACTGGTTCTTAGTGTTACACATTCAGAAACATTTCAAGTTGGTGTTCATTATTTATTCACTTTTAAAGCATTTATAGCTTTCTGTGATTAAAAGTAGCAACATTTGCTTTTCAGGCCACTAAACCAAAAAACTAATAAAGGTTTTGTGTGGCTTTTTGTAACAAACAAAAAAAAACTCAAGCCATTTTGCCCTGACTTATAGGTCACTTAGTTAAACGTGTATCAAGTCTTTTATTGAAGCCTTTTTGCAACCGTGGAAGAGTCAAAACTAATAGAGGCCATCGAGCCTCAGGAGATGGGCATAACCGTATATTTTGATTTAAAGTCATCAAGAGGAGCGCTAGATAAGAGACCTACTAATTATTCTCAGTATCAGATGCTATCTATTTACAAACTGATGCTTATGAATGTTAACACACTTCACATTTAAAAACTAAATGGTTCCAACTAAACACAGGTCCACCAAAAAACGTAAATCAAGCAAGTGTGTTTATTATATATATATATATATATATATATATATATATAAATAAAATAAATACACACACACACTAGAATACAGATTAATAAATGGTGTTGACATTTGAAGTTTATCACCCATTTTTCATGAGGAATTCAGGGAGAATGTCATCAAGGGGCCTCTGTAGAAGCTGCATTGTAAGGAGTGTAGGCTGGAATGGATTTGTGTACTTTTGGGTGAGAGTTTGTGTGCATTTGTCTTTGCAATACGAGTGCTGGAGTGTTTGCAATCTGTAGAGAAAGATAGTGAAGTTCACATTTATGTGCATGCGTAAGCGAGGATTGTGGATGCACATGGTTCTCTGGACACTGCTGAGCTGGATACACTGACCAGTGCAGCGGTTTCTTCACCAGTTCATGATGCAGTTTCTGTTCAGTGTCATGAAGTACACCTGACTGCTGCCTCCAGAACGCACTGAAGCAAAAAATACCTGAGGAGCAGCACAAACAGAGAGGACATGTTGATCAGTTATGTCTTTAGAGCAGACATACAATCATTTTCATAAATCATGAGGACATTGTTTTTTCCCCATTAAATATGGCATTTTCCTATTTGAACTGGTAAACAGAGGTGTAACTATTGACTTTAAGTCTCTTGCAAAACAACTTGTCAATGCTGTAAACTTCGATTCCATAACCGGTCAGTGATCACGGTACACTTTGAGACTAGGTTAAGTTGTGATGAGTTAAAAAACACTTCAGATTGCAGTTATGCAGTATTCAGGCAGCAGTAATTAAATGCATCTCAATTAGTTTGATATTAACCCACTCAATCACAGCAGTCATACAAGCTGTTGTCATTGGGAGCAATTTGGGACAGAGTATTCATAGAGAGACTGCAGACTGAACACAAGCATCCCAGTTAGTAGGCAAGCTGTTGTATGAGCATGCATAATGTCTGTGAGGAACCAGTCAGTAACTTATGTATGTAATCAAAACCAAGCTGGAGATGTCTAAAATGTTACATTTAAATGTTCCTCATTGCAGTAAACTAAAAGAGGTGAGTGTCTTATATAAATTTGCTTTTTATATAAATGATTATCAATAAAAAAAACAACACTGATTTGCAAATTGATTTGAAGAAATTCTCATTTGCATCCAACAGAAAATAAATAAGTCTGGAAACAGACCAAGCCAGACCAGGAAATGTTAAAAGCCAATCCCATACATCACACACCGTTTAGGGCTGCACAGGAATCCTGCAAAGCAGCATCCAGTAGCTGATTATTGTACCTTCTACCTTATAGAAGGATTTATTTTGGTGTAGAACAATACATTAGTTGGTGATTTACAAAATACTGCAAAATATTAATTATTCCAGCATATACTTAAAAGTTCAATTAAACAAAAAGAGATACAAATGTTTTTAATATAAAGTTCTGTTTTACAGATTGTTCTGTTAACAGAGCCTGGACAGTCATTTGAAATTAAATATACTTTATTAATCGCACACGAAAATTCTAATTTTCATAGTTTTTTTTTTTTTTTAAATACAAACATAAATAAATAAATAAATAAATAATTTTCAGTGCAACCTGCAATTATGGGATGTTCTCTTTCCTTACATTGAAAACAGATGAGTTTAGTGTTGATCTTTAAAATTCTTGGTACAACAATAGTAATCTGACTATTGCTGCACCTTTCATTCGTTTCTTACCTTATCATTTCTTTCACAAAGGAACTTCAGCCTCTGAGCTCTTTTGTGCATGAAGACACCATCCAAGTGGCCAGTCTCAACAGAGCGGATTTCTATGGCCTTTTCTCCCCAACCCATGATCTGATTTGAGCAGATATGAGCTAAGAAGTAAATAGAAAGATTATCGATAAAGTGATTCACATTTATAAGAGTAACAGGCCTAATTTGATCAGTGCCCATGTAATTGGGTTTCAGCTGTACCAACAGACGTAGGCATCTCGCCCCACTGCAGGACAACGTCCTTGATGATGCGACCGTAAGTGTTGACGTAGACGCCTTCATCCTCATAGCACAGCAGCATTTCCATCCCATCAGAGTTGGGCAGGAAGACAATTGCGTGTGGGGTCACATGGCTTTGGATCTGTTGAACATGAAAGCAAACAGGATAGACTCTTGTAGGTTTCACTTCTTGTAAAACTGCACTGAAAACATCTGATCTGAAACATTAGAAGCTATAAAACTTACATGAACAGGGATATAAATGTCGTAGTTGTTTCCAGAGTCCACATCAATAGCATGAAAGCCAGCGCAAGAGCCATAGATGACTTTCAACCTCTGGCCTTCTTCCACTGTCAGGTCAACCAAGACAGGCCTGTGTGGGAGGTCTGCAAAAGACTGGTTTATGGAAGCAGAAAGGGATAGTCAGAAAATGATCAACTTGAATGTTCTTATGGATGACTGCCTTTGCATAACTAATTCAGCTTGTAGGAAAGGAGAGTAGGGGGCTTACCTTGAAGGCCATGAATTTGTGATAAGGTTTGGGCGCCCAAGCATACACCTCCACTGCATTCTTCAAAGCAATTACTAGAAACTTTATCCTCTCATATTTCACTAGGCAGAACAAACACATTGCAAGATCACATTAAACATTTACAATCAATACTTCACTGTATTAAGTACATTAAGAATTTCTGTAGTGAAGTACAGATAAACAGCAGTCATCCATCACTCACCCACTTTGTAGTGTACACAGCCCTCCATCTCCCCCACAGTAGTCCAGCCTTGTTTCTTTTCTACCTCAGGGTCATTGTGGAGGATCTTATTCCTCAGCCATGCCAGGTAGTAGACACGCACCTTGTTTTTCTTGCCTAATAAAAACACAAGGAGATGCGCTCTTTAAAAGACTGGCAGCAAAATTTGGAATTTTATTTGATGAAGGATAAGAAATGTGTGTGTATAACAAACATATATACACACACACACAAGCACACTGACAGTAAGCAGCGGTCATGACCTGATATGGTGATGAGCAGGTTAAGGCCCTCCAGAACATCCATCTGTTGAAACCTGCGAGAATTGATGAGAGGGTAAACCTTTCCCTGGCCACTGCGGTCCAACAGCTTCAGTCCATTTTCTGTGCCCACCAACAGATTCACACCTGGAGATAGAAACACATGCACCCATTCAGACCTTTATCATTTCGTCTAACATAATTCGGATAAACAGGCTTTTTTTTCTAACTTAATCAGCCATTTTCAACTTTTTTTTTTTTTTTATATCACAACTTGCAGTAAAATCAAGAGCTTGCAATCAACTTCCTCATAGAGCCGTCACATTTATTAAGAAGATACAAGATATAAAAATAACCAAAAAAAAGCAGAATTACTGAAATCCAAGTTCTTCTTTCCATATATGAATTAGTATGAGCAATGTGTACAAATTCTCTACAGTATGTTTGAACTTTATTTGCAACAACATGAAAGTCTTAAATCTGTTCTCACCCCAAAGTGCAGCACACAAGATCTCAGAGTTGAACCTCTTCTTGTACTTGCGGATCTCAGGTGTGTCATTGGGAGGTCTTGTGTTTGTGGGATTCACGTTCACCATGGATCCTTTCCTTACTTCCATCTTCAGTTGCTCAAACCTGGAACCTACACATAAAAGGTAACAAACAAATCATTTTAATGAAGTAAAAAAAATATATAATACAGAATAGAAGATAAACAAAGGGCCATTAATCTTTATAAAATTACATTTATATAATTTGAAACCACATTTCCAAACTTAGATTGTAATGTAAATTAAAATATCAATAGGATTTTCATGAAAGAATCACTTTGTTTAACAATGTTTTCAACACACAAGAACTCATGTAAAAAGTACTGAAGCATTTAGTAATAGCTTCCACTTATAAAGACCATAAGTCTAACATTGCTGCTGTTCTCAGTTTGGCATACCCATTAGAACCTGTACATAATGTGTGTAATAATATGGCTTTACTGTCTTTTTAATGTATTTTTTTTGGGATTAGGAGTATAGTTTAGGATAGACCTAATTGGTTATCGACCTACATAAACCTATAAATGAGAACAAGTGGTATGCTGTTCAGACAATGTGATAGACAGACAGACACTACTTCAGTCCACCAGTTTTTTGTTTAGTTTTTCTTTTGTCCAGATGACT
>JBAMIG010000016.1:6592435-6604577 GCA_037177335.1 Kiunga ballochi | reverse complement strand
TAACGGTCATTTAAAAACACAAACCTCAAAGTCTTTGTCACACCAATCACACATGCAAATACAGAACAAAAATGGCACTAAACTCTGCACTAAAAAAACAAACAAGACACACAGCAGGTTCAGACAATATTTCGCAAGACACAAATTTAGACAATTTGGCCATTTAAAAAAGGTATTAAATGATACATTTTACTTGTTAAAAATGTACAGTCTATACATTTTGAGCTAAAGGAATTGGTTATCAAGCTCTTTAATCTTCATTTCTAAAAGCTTAGGTGTGGTTGGATGTTTCATTATCTAATGAGGACCATTGGTTTATCAATATAACAGGTAAATGGTCAGGATTGGAGTGTAGGTGAGAATTTTATGAATACTGCAAGTCCATAATATTTAACAAGCTTTCATTTTATTTCTAAGGCTGCAAAAACAATACAAATCAATTTGAGAGTTTCGGAAATGACCAAACATTGAGAAAAGAAGCCTGCACGTAGTCCTAATAGGAGGCGGATATTAGAAATACACATGGTCTAACTAAAGACTACTTCAGGAGAATAAAAAGATTTCACAATAAAAAAAAAGTTAAAATTGCAGTTCTTGAGCATCAGTCTTTTGACAGCAAAGATCATCCATTAATAAGAAATTACTTGTAACAGCTCATTGTGGAAATTATATATCATTTGTAAATGACATGGAGACAGAGTGATGGTATTGGCATGCATGGTTTATAATGGCACAGAGTCAATTGTTTTTATTGATGAGGTAAAAGAGGACATGTCATGGAATCAGCTCAGATTGAGACCATAGCAGGAAAGTTAACTTGGCAACCTTTTAAAAAGCTGAAATGAACAACAACCCAAAATAAATTGAGAAGTAACTGACCAAAGCATAACCTGTGACGGACTGGCAACTTGACCAGGTTATCACTTTGAAAAACTGGAAACATTGTGTCAATGAGAGGATATGCTTGACTGAACTAGTGGCTATGTCACTCTTTAAAACATTTGTTTAAAGTTTATCTACACTACCAATCAAAAGTTTGGACACATTTCCCATTAAATCCAATAGTAAAATGTGTCCAAACTTTTAGCTGGTAGTGTACACAATATAATTTTTTGTATCAAATCTCCAGGCAGACAAATTTCCCCACAGACCAGAGAGAGCGTGAGGTCTGTGCAATCAGCCTCCACATGCCAACTGCCAGCTCACGACTATACTACCTTGATTACTGTGAGTCAGCTGTCCATCTGAATAAACAGACAGCAAGACTGGACATGAAAGAAACTCATTCATGAGCTCTAAAATTGGCTTTGACAATAGAAACCATCTTGTGCCAAGTGGATACAGTAGAAATGCACAAGTCAACATACAACAAGTAAAGCAGGCATGCAAAGGAGATAATACACTTACGAGGAGCTCCCTCTGCCATCTCAATGGCTGTTATTCCCAAGGACCAAATATCACTCTGTAACAAACACACAACAAATTTAATTTTTTGTTTGGTTTTATTCTTATAGCATAGTGCACAAGAACGCAAACAACACTACAATTACCCTGAAGTCATAGGTGGAGTCTGGGTTTTCGTCGCAGGCAATCACTTCAGGTGCCATCCAGTAAGGAGTACCAATGAAGGTATTCCTACGACCAACAGTCCTGTCCAACTGAGCACTTACTCCAAAATCAACTGTGGAGGCAGAGATCAGGACGAGGGAAAGGTGTGAAGACATAAAAAAAGGGCAGAATAAAGCAGTCCTACAACAGAAAAAGTGTTTTAATTCAACATACCAAGCTTGACCTCTGCATTCTCAGTTAGCAGCACATTCTGGCCTTTAATGTCTCTGTGGATAACTTTATGGGCATGGAGGTGAGAAAGGCCCTGTTCACACGCAAAAGAATCAAATCAGGTCAGTAAGCAGTAACCTTTGCAGCACAGACAATTTGATGGTCGGGCCTATGATTTCCCACCCTAAGGATCTCTCTGCAGATGTAAGCAATCCAGTCCTCTTTCAGAGAGCTTCCTTTAGTGTTTTTCACCAGGTCAGTGACTGATCCTGCACCACAGAACTCCATCACCAGCTGTGCACAGAGAAACTAATTAATGGGTACAAATGCTTCTCAGATGCCATCAGAATATCAGACAGCAGTGAGAACTGACCCAAAGTTGGTCATCATGTCCTGGTGGACTCTTCTTGACAAAGGCACCATAGTATGTGGCTATGTTGCGGTGGTGGCTGTACTTTTTCAGCATATTGATTTCAGCTTTGATCTCCTCTTCTTCCTCCTCCGTTACATCCATCACCTTAATGGCAGCCAGCTGGCCTGTCTTCACGTGACGGCCCTGGTTTGAAGAACAAAATTAATCACTGCAAATATGTTCATAAAAGTTTGTTATCAGTTTGTAAACAGCTAAAAACCTACTCACAAAGCAATAAGATAAAGCTGCAGTAATCACAGAAACCAATGTGCAAGACATTAAATATGGTCTGTAACAAAGTCTGTGTTTACTCTGATGTAAACATTGTAGCTCACCTTGTACACCTGCCCATATGTCCCATTGCCAACAACCTCGACCAGCTCAAAGATCCCAGCTGGATCCTTTTAGAGAAAAGCATCAATTTGTCATGAAAAAAAATTAAAATGGGATTAAATTACCTTCTGCAAGCAGGATTCAACTAGCTTTTTACTCTTCAAATTAAACCAATAAATGTTCTAAATGTTTGCATATTGTTATTTTTGTTTTTTAAGTGGGTGTTGTTTGCTTCGTAGTACCCTTCAGTGGCAACCCAATGTGGAAGCTGCAGATCCATCATTTTGTAAGACTTGGCTTTTATATCTGAAATATCACTAAACTGCACCTGTGCTTTGAAACGCTGTAATCTCTCAAGTTATATTTTCACAAAGGCTAAATAACAACAAGCTTAAAAGCAGAATGTGCTGAGGTGTCGATGAAAAACCAAAACTGGGTTTGTGTACAGGTTATTATGTTGTCATAAATGTAGAACATAACTACCATTACTGAAAGTGGGCACAGCTGCAGCTCTATAGACTTCAGAGCACTGTCAGAAAAACATGTGGTCCTCTTTAAAGCAGAACCCAGAGATAAAATCCAGAGGCAACTCTAATGGTTTCTACTGGGTACACTAAAGCCAGTTTAAAAATCTATATTTCACTTCAATAGCCATCATGTAAACTCCATCTTTCTAGCCACTCAAAAGACTTAACATAGAAAAGACTCCGATCCAATACATGCTGATATCAGATTACATGCACATAGACCGAACCAATGCCTTTTTCTTAATTTGCTAATTTTATTTTTTCAGTGCCCTGAACACATTTTGCACCAGCACTAATAACAAGTAGGTTGCTTTGACTAAATTATACAACCCCCTCTCCTCAGAGACAAGGGAAAATGACAAGCAGTTCCACTTTCATGTAATTTCAATATGGCTTTAAGAAGCTGTGTGGGTGGTGAGACTGCTGCTTTGGGTTTAGAATGTACACCATGACCTATCCCGCTTTCATCCATTTCCAATGATGGGTTTTCTCCCTTCAACAAGGAGGGGAAGACTTTCCTCAAGATGAAAAACTGATATATATATAAAAAAAAATGTTGTATTTACTTGGAAAAGCATTGCCATTAAAAAAAGAGAAATGACCAAACATTTTATGCAAATGCACTAAGCTTACGTTATGACAAACATGCAGCTCAAATTGTAAGGCATGCCGTGTATAAGGAAAGAAAAAGGGAAGGAATTGTAATGTAAAAAAGGAGGGAAGCAAATAACGGTATAAGAGGAAATAATGTAATGACTGAGTGGGTGGTGAGGCAGAGGTAGTTGATTCACCCACGTTCAGCACAGAGAGTGGGATGAGAGAACCAAGCTGGAAGTAGGGGACGGGTACAATTATAGTCAAGGAGTAGCAACAGCATCACACAGCATCTCCAGTAAAAACAGAAGAAAACCTCAGTTTATGCATAAAAGTACAATCCGTTTAACAGACAGATGAAGGTCCAGAAAAAGAGTTGAAATTTGTTCAATTTCCTTCAAAAAAGGTGTTAAGTGACATGTGAATTACCCCCGTATGTAAATTTAACTAATATCACAATTATTTTTTGTAAAGGTTCTTGATTAAAACTCAAATTGCAACAAAAATGAACAACCTGTAATTTGACCTGTAATAAAACTATTTTCTACAGAACACATTTTAAATTGTGCCTTTGATGTATTTAAAATGCATAATAATATTTAACATATAACCATCCCATTGCAAATTTCCTTAAAAGGTGCATTAAAAAGAATAAAAATGCACAACATGTAAACTCAGAGGTGATACAATATCCAGTCCCACCAAAAATTTCACACTTCCAACAATCAGCATGTGATGCTAATAAACAAGATATGCTGGCAAACAATGGCAGCTAAAAATAAAAACAGCAAATAATAAATGTTTTATGATGAAAATACACCTGACAGATTAGTAAGAGTTTAAAGATATGCTTTACGCTGGACTATGTATATAACTTGTGTGTTCAAAATACATTTTCCATGGCACTTTGAGAAGGTCAGTTCTCCAAAGTTTCAGGAACACCTTCCTGGTGTTGGTGAGGTGTTAAACAAGCAGATATTTGTGTTTAACCTCAGAAAAAAAAGTTACAGATCAAACTGATGTTACTCAATAGGATTTAACGTCCAAAGACAAGTATGTCAATAGTTAGGCTCCAAACACAAAACTAATGAGTAAGTGATGTCATCTCAGTCAGTTGTGTTCAGCACTCACTGACTTTAAATGTAATTATGGTTTTAAATATATATGTATAATATAAAAATGGAAAGATGACAAATAAAACCAAACTTTTACACCACTATCATTCTAATTCCATCAAAATATCAGACAACCAACCCATAACTTTTTGGTTTATTTAATTATTAAACAATTTAAAAGTAGAAAATGTGTCTAAGGTGAGTTTTACATAACCAATAAAAATCCACAAAGCATAGGCTTTGTGATTAAGTGACTAACAGTTTCATTCAGCATACTCACTTCATTGCATAAAGGTGCTGCACAATTTTACAGCAAAGCAGTGAAATAAGCCCAATAGATTTTCTATGACTGAAACAATCAAATGAAGACAAATGAACCCCTTCAGTGAAGGGAAAACCAAAAATATCAGCTCAAAGAGTATTTAGTAACACTGCAGAATGCATATGGCATGGTAAATCTCTATAAATAAGCCAAAGTTAATTTATGTTTACATCATATTTAAAAATACCAGGGTAAGAATATTAGAGAATTTGATTCATGGGATGATAAACTCAATGTATATTTAGTGTACACTGACTTTTAAATGCACTGCTGCAAACAACAAAAGGCCATAAATGTTTATTTCCCCTAAACTTTGTAGTGTGGATTGTGATAGTGATGGATGTGCTTGTGTTAGAAAAACATTTGCATGACATAACATGTAAATAGTTCCTCTGCCACCATTTTACACCATTTAAGTGCTGCACTCTTATCTTGCAATCATAATGGTTATACTCACCCTCAAAGCTGCGAGGTCTATGTCATCCAGGCTTCGTGTGGGGGCGTTCTCAGACATAGCTGGCCAAACTTGTGACGTTAGCTAACAAGTTAGCCAGTTATTTGACAAGACGAACTTTGGAGGAGGGGGGCCGCTAATGAACTCGTAACAGCTTAATCTAAAGGAAACATACAATAAACAGGCTTTCCGATGTGCAGAAAGTGAAGCGGAACAACGCTTAGATTAGCAGATCCATCGCAGTGCTGACACAGACGCACCCAGCTGGCTAGCTCACAACCAACTCTGGCCGAGCTCTGTAATGTTATCCGCAGTTATACAAAAAAACAGCGCCAGCAAAATATGACCAAAGGAGATTCAGTGCGAAGAAATATATTTAAACAAACTGTTACCGTCGTTGTTAGCCGGCCATTGGTACCAAATTAACAACAAGCAGGTTTTAAATGCAATGCACCTCCACTGTTGTTGAACACCTTGCTGCGTTCATTTTGATATGACGCCGCGTCTTCGCTTCTGTATCCCCGCAAACATCACATTTGACACAGTGATTCATGTCGAAGGGAAAAAGGGGGGTAAAAAAAAACTACCGGTTTAGTCTTTTATCCCACTGGAACATTACTTCCTAAGCCAATAAAATATATAACATAATTCACGCCTGTACAGCGCAGTGCTTGTTTTTAAGAGGAACGCAACGTCTGATGTGATGGCGTCCGGGTCCGTCCGCACCAGAACCGATCCTCAGACTGTCATCGTGAACCCTCACACTGACATGCTCTTGAAAAATTGCCGTAAAATAAAAGTGGATAATTTAAAACATGTCTTTTAAAATATAGTTAGCTGCGTTTGCAGTTGTCAAACTTGTTACCACGACTTTAATTTACCCCCATTTCAGCCAGAGCGCAAAGCAATCTGAATACCGACCCAGGTGTGTCCGATTAATCTACCCTCAACGAGCTAGCAGAGGTAGCTAAGCTAGCAGGCTACACTGTGTTTTCCAGAATAAACTTTCCTTCTTCGTGTATTTTCTGTGTTGACAGTCGCGCCTAGTACTGCCAACCTTCCGGGAAAATCAGAGGCAGGCAGCTTCAATGTTCTGGCCAGCCACCGTAATACTGGTAAACTGGAGCACTCCAGTCTTCAAAGTTAAGCGTCGGTGTCGTTCTGCGGTGTCCAGTTTTCCCTCATACAACAGATAAAATCCAAATATGCACTATACGGTACAGTTTCTACCTGCAGTCAAGATCGAAAATTGCTATTTCGCCATGTTTTGCTTTCCAAGTCCTCCCTCCCACTTCAGCCTTGATTTTAGTCTTATGGGGTTGTACTGGCGATTGGTTGCACGCAACACGATTCAAGTGTTTTCTGCGCCTGAAGAGGTACGGTGCTGCGTCAGGGACAAATTACCTGAAGAATAACAGTGGACCTCAACCTGAGCGACTCTGTCTCTTGTCTACTCCTGGCTCCACAACAAGATCATTTTCTGCATACCCGTCTTCCTGTGACTTTGCTGATCACTGAACACAGGAAATGAAGTTATTACAAAACACTGCAGGGTGATCAAAGCGATGCAGCCTTCTTTTTTTTATATTTGTCAGTAGCTAATGTAACCTCATCTTGGATTTCCTCTGTCATCCTTTTATTTAATAATTACTGGAGTTATTTATTCATCAAGCCATGCCTACCTTGTCTTCAGCAGATAAGCATGCTTTTTAATAATGTATGCTACATTTCCAAACCTATTTCCTATTATCAAAATAAACCAGGCCTTTCCTAACTGAAAAAAAAATCTACTGGACATGATAAAACACAGATCACAGTCTCTTGAGCTGCTAGAATTGTAAATCAGGTGAAAGATTTAAAGATAAATATATAAACATTCACACCTCTGGGTACTTTTTATTTGTGCAAATTTTTAGTTCCATGCGTATCAATATATAATTTATATATATATATATAACAATATAAACTTCTTCCATTCTTTTGTCACTCACAACCCAACAATTTCAAGTCATGCTGCTGCCAAATTAAAGAGCCAACATTATTTAGGGCTTTGTAAATTGTCTACTTTGAAATACCAATCCCAACTGAAACAAAGTGTTACACATAATCTGCCAAAGAAATTTAAGAGAATTAAAACAATTAAAATAAGATAAATAATACCACCAATAATTGTTCATTGTCTAATAATTGATGTCTACAAAACAAATGCAATAAATATTTTTGTTCAATCATAACTAAACATTTTGGAATTAGGACTGTAAACCTTTTTTCCCCAGAACTACTCATAATTTATTCATTTTATTGCAAAGAATGTGGTTGTTTGGATTTATGATGAAACTGTAAAAATATGTCATGTAATCTGAGAAAAAAAAACATGGAGATGTCATTTTGGTTTGTGCAACAACACTGTAGGCATGAGAGAGAGCAAATGTTAAATTCTGTTAAAAGACTAATAAGTTTATTGAAGAAACAAGAAAAAAACAACTTATAGTATTTTTATCATAACAGTTCTTTTACAAGTTAGAAAAAATATTTAAGAACTTTTTTCCTCCTGAGTGTCAAAATATGTAAAGTAACTTCTACAGGTGTGCATACAGACATATCACATAGTAAATGTTAGAGACAAAAATACATAGAACCCTTTAGTTAGTACTACATTCATATAGTATGCATAAATATATATTAGTAAGGTAAAAATTCACTTTGTGATTAAAACAGTGTTAGGGTAATTTCCCTGTGCAACAAATTTGTTCTATTAATCCACCAACAAAAAAATCAATAATTTTGTCCACTTCATCCTATGTGCACTGGTTTCTATTCTGCAGGGTCCCAGGAGTGTTTCCCATCTTCCAAAAGAAAATTTGAGCATTTTATTTAAACCTGCAATGTGCATTTTCTAAACTAAAATAATACATTAGTTCTACTTTCAAAGGTGCCTGGTGTAGAATGAGGCAGCGCTCACATGAAGCAACTCTCATCATATTTACAGATAAGTTTACAGTAAACTGGTTGTTGACCTGTGGATGTGTGTCAAAAGCTTGCACATCCGTTGCTGCAAGTTAATTTGCTTCATCATCCTATAATTTTACAGTTTCTGGATTATGAACTTGTGAATAAATTATATGTTAAACACACATTAATGTATCATTGCAGGTCAAGCTGAAATACCAAATATAAAATGTGTGAAGCAGAAATGTTGTTTTGATTAAATGTATAAGTGAAGTTTAAGACATTTCTTTTCTTCCTTCTTTATGTCATATACTGCATGTTCTGCTGAATTTCTGGGTAAAAATAGGTATAAAAAAGGACATATTAAAAAAGTAAAATGATTATCATTTTGCAACACCAAACGTCAATCTGTAAATATACTGGAAACATTTGGCCCAAAGTATTAAGATAAAAACTGATGATGCCCACAAACTGGCCCTGTATTGCTGTTATTAACTGTGTCAGACATATTATGTCACTTCTCAGCTGGACCTCAGCAAATGTCTAATGTCTGAACAAATATAACATTAGTTTCACATACAAGACACTTCAAAACACCTACACAGCACATGGAATTAGCTGCACAATGCAGTGGTCAAAGGGAATGTTTCGTTCTTGTCTGCTGACAACATGATGAAATGACAATTCACTTGGTTGTCATGGTAACATAAAGAATTGCAACAATTAACAGCAAATCAACCAAGCACCCTTCAATTATCTTGTTCCCCCTTTCCCACTCACAATTCCTCCACATAGAAATATGAAAATGACTGCTTCCTTCCGAAAATACTGTCCTATTATCATCATATTACTTTTTGCTTGCTTTGTGCACCATCCTGATTTCATAAGTTATCCCTTGCATCAGCACTCTCCCCTCTTCTTCCCCATCCAGTCCTTTATTTCAGCTACAATCCAGTCATCTCTTTATATCCGTCACCATAACAACCACAAATGTTCTGACAGATTCTCTGGCACTGCAGTAAGAGGTGAAGCCTCAGAGGAAGCGAGTGAGAGTGTGAGAGAGAGAAAGAGAGAAAGCCACCTCCCCATCCAAAATAATACGTGTACCAATAAATGTACACTTTGTTCCCAGATCATGCGAGATACTCCATCTTCAAAACAACCTTGAAAATCCTCTCCCGAGTCATTTATTCATTTACGTGCGCTGCGCACCAATGCCAGCCCTGCAGATTAGCTTGCAATGAAGTTAGGAAGCAAATGTTGCAGACATGAATTAACTGACCCGCAGAGGTTCATCTACTCTACTAACAGATTATAAGTCAGCTGGATTTGCACAGTTGAGTGGTCACAGCCAGGCTAGATACATAAGACTCAGAATAAAATGTCTCAAGGTGAAGTTTTCTTTCTCACTACAGAAGTGCTAGTGTTACAATTATGTTATTGTACTGTACTGGATATTAAGTATAGATTAGGCATCAGGCTAACTTGTAGTAGTCTGATTGGAAGCAATGTGGTTATGTCCAGAGCTCTTGTGGAGCCATGCCTTCTTTAGTGTTTAGTGGAGGCAGCAGGGTTTCCTCACACAGGAACTTTAGGGGAAAGTGGACCAGCAGCCCTCGGATGGCCTTCAGCTCCTTCTCTGCCTGCTCTGGGTCAGTGTTGCAGAGGCGTTCCTTGCACGAGACCTCTTTAAGTTTTGACAAGCTGTAGGCAGTTTTGCATGGTAGGCATTTGAAGACCTGTTGCACCAGTCAGAAAAGTAGAAAAAAATAGGTAAGAAAAGTACAAGTACACTAAAGATGACAAAAATGTGTCACTGGTTCATGGTATACCTTGTCGTAAATGATGGCATTTTGTTTAGCCGTTTCATTCCACACCAAGAAGAAAAACTCATCACTGATTGGGTCATCTATATTGATAGTGGGGTCTGAAGCTGCTCCAACAAGAACCCTATAACAAAGAGAAATTAGATAGAGGCCAACACAATTCAATTCAAATCAGAGAAAGCCTCCATTAAAATATAACCTAAAGACAATTAAATTGTATGAATAAAAAAAAGATTTTTGCTTGTAAAATCAAAACTCTGTTGTTAAATGGATAATTTTCCCTAATAGACAAGATTACACACATCCGTAATAAACTGTTTTAAATGACACATTTAATAACACAATATATTTTAGGATAAACTTGTTTAGCCCTGACCTGAAACACTCTTTGCGTAGAGCAAGTGTGAGTGGTCCTGCCTCGTATTCCTCTCCTCCCATGATGGATGGGACCCTCGCTTCATCTTCCACAAACACTGCCAGCTCACTATCTCGGGTGCCCAGCATGCTACGATCATTGATGTTGGCTGATCCTAGAAAACAACTGTTGTGTTAGTAGATTCCTTTATGAATGAATAAAGTGGATCATGATGTCGGTTTCATCTAGAAAAGTGATGTGTAATTAGTATCCCAACCCTTCAATTATTATTTTTGAAAAAAGTGGGAAATAATATAAAATTTAAAAGGGATCAAAGTCTTAACTTTAATCTTTATTTGTCTTTTAAGCTGTGGCATGTTGCAACACAGTGTAGGAAATCAGATAAATAAAATATAACATGATTATTTTCTTGAGGTTAAGCTCTAAAAATAAATTAACATACAGTATGTAGATTTCTAGACAACAACCTAATTAGAAGGTGCAGCATTTATGTTTTTCTGTGCGCATTTAGCTGCGAAATATTCGCACTCTGTCTGAAAGATGGATGCAGTCAGTGCAGTACTGCCTTCACCACATTTAGACACTGTGAAATAAAAGTCACAATAAACTGCTTTAAAAGACATCATGAATAAAATTCTCCTTTTTTGCATGTGGGCACTCACCGATGATATAGCAGCGGTCATCAGCAATGAGGGTCTTGCTGTGGACATAGATGAGCTCGGTGACAAGCGACTTTGAAAGCTGGGAATGTGTTCTGAGGCCACAGAAAGTGATGTACTCTGTCCACTGGTCCTTTACTAAAGCATGGACCACAATTAGACCATTAGTATTTAATAATAAAACAATACTCTGAATTCATTGGAAAAAAAAACTGCATGGTAATGTATGAACTCCTTAAAAGAAAAAAAACAATAATAAAGGAATGTTAAAAATATGTGCAGATACCCATGGCTTCAATTTAAAGGATCAGTAGAAGGAAAGGAAACAACCTCAGTCAAAGTGGAAATACATGGTTGCTTTTTATGTCATGTGGATATATATGCAGAACAATAAAACAGGTAACAGAAAACTCACTTTCACATAGTCTTGATAAAATGGAGTGCTCCCCACGGCACATTGTCCTGTTAAATGAAAAAGTCATTAAACTAAGCGTTTAAAATCATGTTCAGCAGTAATAAAACAATAAATCATACATAAGAAAAAACTAAGCGGTGAAAGCAAAAGCACAAAAGTTAAGTAACATAAGCACCAAAATGATCAGCTGCACAAAAATATACTGCTGACAGAACAAACGCTTCTGGCTTCCACAATGTACAGCAGTAAATAGCATAGCAACTCCATTTCTATTTTTATTAAGAAGAATAATAGTTATAATAAAATCTAAACATCACATTTCACATGTGGTCGTCAAACATAACAGTACTATTTCTGTCTGTAGGCCAAGACAAGAATAAC
>JBAMIG010000016.1:6561018-6592335 GCA_037177335.1 Kiunga ballochi | reverse complement strand
ATCTAAACATCACATTTCACATGTGGTCGTCAAACATAACAGTACTATTTCTGTCTGTAGGCCAAGACAAGAATAACGGCAGGAAAAGCCTCTCACCTGTATGTGAAGTGCAGAATTGCCTGGATGGCCTTTCCACCTCCTGTACTAATATCTCCTTCAAATCCAGGAAGCAGAGGGATGACCACAAACACTCTGTACTTCTTCTGCTCTCTGCAGATATAAACAGTCAACATGTACATTGTTTACACGTGCATATTATCATATATTCATACTGTTTAAATGACTGACATCTTATTGATATTTAGCTTGATAAATGCTGTTTCATAACTTCAAGGTTTAGGAATGTGCAAAGAAAACTATGAATAAAGTGTCATAAATATCTGGCTTAATACTATTGAGTAACACCTGTGAGCACGCAGGATTCGATCCACGATTGCATCACCAATCCCATTGTGGACAGTTTTCCCATCAGCACAGCTGATGAAGAACTGGTTCTAAAGGACAGAAAGAAGGCAGATGGTGGCTCAGTATGAGGTGAGGGCCAAAAGAGGTGGAAAGCTGGCATGGATTTGAGCTTTCAGTCTCATGAAACATCACAAATAGACCAAAGGCTCTTTCAGAGATGAAAAATAACTGCTGCATAGAAAGCATTGAAAAAAAAGCATAATCAACATGCTATAAATACCTATAAAATATGACATTTGCAAATGCTGACATATTTCTACAAATGTTACAGACTCCAAATATTCAGGGTCACTATGACTTCTAGACTTTTTCAATGGCTGCCTTTTAATTGCAACAGTGCAAACAGAAATAAAGTTACTTGTTTACCTCAATATAGATATAGTGCTCACTGTTCTTAATGGTTTCCATGTAGGCTCTGAGGATGGAATTTTCACAGGTTCCAGTAGACCAGCGATCAGCAGAGCGTAACACCTGAGGACAGGACACATAAAACTTGGATTATATTGTTAACAAGCACTATAATCTCAGAATGAGACACATTTTTCTTAAAGAATAGATTAACACATGAGAAAATAAATGCATTTTTTCATAACTTCTGAAAACCGTAGTTTGGGGAAATAATGCGATAAAATGGAGGACTTGCTGTTGTCTCAAGCATTAAATTTAAACTGGAGAAAACCTGAATAGAAGCAGCTCTGATATCCGATAGGTAAAAATACAATATAAATGGGGACCAAGGTTTTAAGTTACAGGACACCACCCACAACAGACAAAAGGCAATGCACATAGCAGGTGTAAAACCGGTTGTTTCAACACCTAGGCTCAACACAAGCCATCTAAAAACATTCAAACTGAGGCATACAATGTTGAATTAAATTAAAATCCTACTTATTATACATTACTGTGTTTGTTTTTTTGTTATCATTTATGGTCTGTGTTCTTGTGACTACACTTTATCATTAACTTCTAGTAGATTTTCACACAGTTGTGTCAACTCGTAATGTGCAATACGTGTTATGTTGCCTGTTGTAAATACAATGCTATCACTTCTACATACTCTGTGTTCTTGGCAGTACATTTGTTATCTATGGCTTTGCTGAAGAGGACAAATATGTTAGAAGTAATTTCGTTCTACAGGCTTTGCTTTTGTTTCACCATCTGTCATGGCAAAAATTCTGAACACTGAATAGCTGTGTTTCAAAAGCCAGAACAGCATCTCTTTGTTAGAAAGACATCCATCTGATTTCCTGTTATCTGATGGTGAAGGTGATACGACCTGCTAATTTCAGAGGGAAATCAGGAGGTACGTTAAATATCGTCTTTGATTAAACTGTTTTTTTTTATGAAAACACCACTGTTTTCTGTGTTTTATGCACCGACTGTGTTTTAAGACTCACCTTTTTTCTTATTCTTGTTTTGTGCAAACAAGATACAAAATTTACAGGACATCCTTCCAATTTTGGGGTTGGTGTATAGTCTTTACATGTGTACAGTCTAGGATTGATCTGCAGGACACAATGATTTACAGCCAAATCTGAAGCTAGTATCTGATACCACCTATTTTCTAACTGGCCACTGTTTTGTAGTAGTGTCAGGGTTTGGCATGGTGAGGACCCAAGCACAGGCCAAATGAGGCAGGAGACAGATGGGATTCAGCAATGTTTAATCCAAACCTAAATGCCCAACAGTAAACATGGCAGGAACAGGACTTGACTTAACTAAACTCGACATAAAAGGACATGGAAAAACGATTAACTTTATCCATTTTCTGCTGCTTATCAGAGGTCAAGTCTCAGGAGCAGTTGCCTAAGCCAGGAAGCCACGATGCCCAGAGTTCCCTCTCCACAGACATATTTGTCAGCTTGTCCAGGGGATCCCGAGGCATTCCTGGGCCAGCGGGGAGATATAATCCCTCCACTTCACACTAACTGTGAACCACTCCAGCAAAAGTCTATCATGGCCCAATGACGCAAACAGAACTATATCATCTGCAGAAAGCCGACCCCTAATCCTGAAGACCTTGACTGCGTCCAATTATGTGATCCATAAAGGTTATGAACAAAATTTGTGAGAAATGTTGCAAATGAATCCAACCCTAACTTCAAACATATCCGACTTATTTCCGACAATGTGGACTAAAGCTCTGGTTGCAGTAATAGAGGTGACTTGATAACTCAGTCAGGGGGCTGTGGTACGCCACACTCACTCACCAAGCACATGTAGGCTGGTTGGGAAAACTTCCACGCTCCCTCTGGGATCCTAAAGAGGGTCAGCAGCTTCAAGGGTACCAAAGGCAAAAATATAGAATATAGGAATCCTTCTTCAGACCGACAGTGGAGCTGGTCCACAGCCAAGATGAAAACTGACCCACAACATTGTGTGTCAAGGATAGCCTGCGCTTCCTTCAGGACATGATTGTAGCTCTACCAGAGATGAAAGTTGTAGCTTTTTATGACTGAAGATGTTCCCAGTGACCCTCCCAATACGTTTAGGCCTGACAGCCAGATCAGGATCCTACTCTGAACTGAACTAAATCACTTTCAAGTGGGGATCAATTGACAGCTCAGCCCCTTTTGCTAACTCTGTGTCCTAAAACGTGGCCTAGAGTTTCCTGGTGCCAAGAGGATACAGTACACTTATTCTTAAACACAGTGTGTGTTATGGGCAATCTGTGACAAGCAATAAAGTCCAGTAATGAAACACTAAAAGGATACTTCTCAATCACGTCCCTACAGGTCTCACTGTCATTGCTCACATTTGCATTGAAGTCACCCAAGCAGAATGAATGAGTTCCCAAGCGAGTGCTCTCCAACACTCCATCCAAGGATAAAAAGAAAAAGCTGTGTACTCTCTTTTGGTGCATAAATCCAAGCAAATCCACTCTCTCCCCACTCAAATTTCTCCCCACTCAAGTAGGCTGTTCTCTTATCCACCAGGGTGTTGTATTTTTATCTCTTTGTCAAATAAGTAAACAACAAACATTAAGCTAAAAGAAGCAACAAGAAAACTGTTCAAGCTGGAATCTCCATTTCTTATTCTTAAAACTAATTGCTAAACTAATTAGCAATCTCACAAAAAAGTAAGACACTACAGTCTCTAGGCTGTAACTGCTGTAACTGCTGTGCCCTAAAATATTCACCCATAAACATTAGAAAGTCCTGGAGGCATTCAGAATAAAGAGATTTTTAAAACCCTAATTCCAATTAAAAACCAGAGTAACAAGACAATTCCCAGTTCCATAACCCAACATGGTAAATAAAAAGTCAAATCACATTAATCTATATCATCATTCAACCTACAACAGTTTTTTGTTTAGTTTTTCAACCACATTTCAGTCGATGTATAAGTTATCACTAATGTTCTCTGAGTGGATTCTCCAAGCAATATAGTATATTGCCAACAGTATCGGTGTCACTCCCTGTCACTTGACCAGCATCAAGTTACATCCAATTTGTATAATGTCCTACCCCTCCACCCTGCAGAGGGGGAATTAAGGCAAACAACACACATTTTTTTTAACTCATCAAATCTAACACAGAGTTTGCAGAGTTATTGACTTCTGCTGCAGTTTAGGATTTGTGAGAACCTACCTGGACTTTGGCTTTCCTGGACCCGGGCACAGTGAATGGCAGTAAATCAGCAGTAGAATGAGACTTGGGCAGAAGATATGGGTAGAAGTCATCCTTGTCATACTTGTTCTTAAAGGTCTAAAATAATGCATCCAGATCACAGACATTCCTGTTAGCAATGCATTATGCTTAACTATTACTAACACTCTATTTGAGACAGGTTTTAAGTTACTGGTATTTCAGATATTCTTTAGTCACATGAAATAACTGTAAAGAGGAGCTTAGGGCTTTGAAATGCACTATGTGAATCTTATGAATTACAAGACTAAATCTCTAATATCAAGCTGGCCTTCATTTTTAAATTCAAAGCTTTGATAAAATCCAACTTTCTTTATGAACTGACCTTGGCAAAATTCCAACGTTGGATGAAGTGGCGGGCTGCATCCTTAGCAGCTTTGCCATGAATAGCCGCAGAGAGATCCCGCCACGGCATGCGTGGGACTTTAGTCCGGTCTATGTTATCTGAAACAAGACGCAATCACCATCATCCTCCTGTTCAGCGACAGTGTTTGCATGTGATACTGCCTGAGGTTTAGATAATGTACCTTCAAATGGCTTGTCCAGATGGACCCAGTCTTTTGCAATAAAGTTGCTGTAATCTTTGCCAAGCCACAGTTTAGTGTTACCAGTTAGATCCTCTGGGCTCTGTTTTGTTCGGTTCCCTGGTTTTGGGCTTTCAGCCACACCATTATCCTGGTTGAAAGTGTAATCCATTTGGGTCTGACTTATCAATGCACACCGACTCTACAATAAACACATTATTGCTGTGTAAATAAACACAAATAACATCCTTACTTTTGTATCTTTCTTCGGATGCTCCTCAGCAGCACCATCTGATGTTTCCTTCAAATCCAGGTCAGTCAGGCGGTACTGGCTGTCGTCCCACCTCCCAAATGCCAGGTCAATCCCTCCTACAAAGACCACTGTTTGGTCAATCGCCACCATCTTTTCATGATGAGCCCAAAAGACGACCACAGAAGACAAATGGTCGGGATGTCGCATCACCTGATGGATTACCAGAGCAAAATTGTCACTAAGGGGAAAAAGAGATTAAACCTTTGTTGACAATTGTGTCTAGCTACCAGCATCTCCAATTTTAGTTAGAGATGACAGACCTTGATGTTTGGGTGCATATTCATAAGAGTTCTCTTGCTGTAGTCACTGTTGATAGCAAGTGCTACCTCCACTTCTTTGTAAAGCAGAACACACACTTTGACTCCTTGTTCCTGCAGGAAACCGGTTAAAAGAAAGAAAGAAAGAGGATATATATTTATATATATATGCCATATCAATCAAATCTTTATGAAGAACAATCTTAGCAGAAGCCTTACTGCTTTGCGTTTAAGTATCTCATCCAGTCGCCAGTGGTTATCAGTTGCTGGTCTCTTTAGGAACACTTCAGGACTGAGCCTGATGGGAAAAAACAGTTAGGGAAACACTTCATGGCACAGAGAACCAATCCTTATCTAAAGTTATCTGAGCAAATAGAAAATCTGACAACGATCTGATTCTCACCACCAATCAGTGATGAAAATTTCCTCTTTGGCTTGTTCAAGAGCATCAGCCAGGTCTGCGAAGTAGCCACTTCCATTCACATACCTTAAAAATTAGATTAAAAAAAACACACAAAAGGTTAACCATTAAATCTGGGGCTGCTGCTAACATGGGCATAGGTTTAAAAACATAGGCAGATCACCATTTAGTGAGAGTCTGCTCCCGTGGTGGAGCAAATCCCTCGAAGCGCTGCAATTTGAGGAAGTCACAGCTTTCGGCAAGCTGGTTGATTTCATGACTCCACCACTGGGATTGTCTGTAGCTTCTGCACTTTATGATCAAGCGCCTGACAAAAACACCCAGAAAACCAAAACAGACCAAAACTACATCAACAACATATGACTTACACATATTAGTGCCAAATATATAATCATACTCAGAGCAGACATACCGGGTAAAATTCTCAATGCAAACTCCGTATTTAGTGTCTGTGTAAATTTGGCCCACTTTGACTTTAAACTCTGGGTCAAACACCAACACAAAGTTGATTTTAGCATTGCGGCGGCTCATGTACATCAAGAAGGAATCTTTCACCACGAGCCAGCGGTGCGACCATCGGTAACAGAACTGGTGATGGCCAATGCAGTTCAGCCCCAGAATCCGGTGACCACCCGACCTCTTGTCAATAGGGCCCTCCCTGAGACAAATCCCCACAAAAAAATCCCACAATGAGCCTGTATCATGAATAAAGTCATCTACCCTGGTATATTTACCCACACATATGTTATTCTTACAAGCCCTTTGGTCCCAGATCAGTAACAAAGGAGAGAGAGCTGACTGAGAGGAATTCCAACTAAAGAAAAAGAAGATAGACACTATTTAATCATGTTTTACCACAGAATGTATGACACACATGTAATGTTCACAAATAAAAAAGTATCATCATTTTGTGCATTTACCATGCTGTGGTCATTCCTGCAGAATGCATTCTCCAGCAGACCATTCAGGTACTCCTCAAGATATTTCTGCATCAGAAAAGCAGTGTAATAAATAACAGATGCTAATATAACATATTTAATGGTTTCACTGCATTTAGTTATAGAATTAGTCCCCTGGAGGACCTGAATTAGGTTCTACCTAATTAATGCTGTTATAAAATACAAAGCATGTTTTATAAGCAAATTGTGGGCCAAATGTTGGCATAAGAGAAATACTGCAAAATATACCATGTGAAAACATGACTTCAATAGATTATTTTGATGATTTTTTTCTCACATTTAGCTTAGAAGTATGTGACCAAAATTAATGAATGAACAAAAAAATGTTTGTACAAAAGAAAATAAAGTGTTGACATAATCCAACAATCTTATACCATCTTGCTGGAGGTTCTTCTTGTCCGTTCAGTCCCATGCAGGCTGGGCATTTCCTCTGTCATGTTACTCAGTAGGTGTCTATCTGCAGCATACCTTTTTAAAAAAATTTGAGTATGCAAAAATAATCAGCGCTGGAGAGATTTGACATTAAAAGCTCCAAGCAGTTTATCATTCAGATTTCTAAAGCACGTCACTCAGTGCAAGAGTGTAATTTGCATGATTGTGATAAACATATTGGTAACACCGACCTTCCGAGTGGCATAAACTGACGCACTATCTTGTGCTTGTAAAGGTCTCGATGCAGCTCCTGAAAGTGTTTGTACTTCCGCTTGACTCTCCAGTGGAAGTGGCCATGGTTGAACTGCACTGTGTACAGGGTTCCTACATTGACCTGGAAGCATTGTGTCTCATTACGTCCATCAGCATGAAAAACATTCAGCACTAAAGAAAGTTAAGTGACTTTAAATCATTTAGGTAATTTCCAACCCTTTTAGTGATTAAAGTTACTGCAAAATCACACTAATTTTTATTTTTCAGTGTCATTGAAAGTCAAAAGTTATAAAAAGCTCAGTTTGTTTCCCCCCTAGTTAAAGACACATTTTATGACATAATTCTATATGCTGTCATTCAGCTCAATGATTGGTGTTCGGATTTCAGTCAAAGAGAAATAGAAGTTTAAACTGTAAGACAGGCAGGGGTCAGTTTAAAGCATCCCTCACTGTTATCAATATTTCTAAGGTAATTAATTAATTAAATCAAATTTAGTTAAAAAGAAATCTGTTTTAGCTTAGACTCAGTGTTTGGAGTATGGTGCTAGGAGGAAAATCAGAGCGTAGTGATTGAAACTGATGAAAACAATATGCAAACTGGCAGAGCCATTCAAATATAACACTACAGTAAATGAGTCACAATGTAAAAATGACATGAACTTACTCACCAGCTCCTTACCAAATAACCTACAAGCAACTATGAGTTATGTTAACATCCGCCTCCCAAAGCCCAACTTACATTTATCTTTTCCAACCTGGTGTAATGCCTGCATTTCCAAAGAATACAGATTTCCAAGAAAACTTTATTTCCTTATTTCCTTCCTCTTTCCTGTCTGTTTATATAAATAATGAACCTGCTGATTTAAGTGCAGCATGTTAACCAAAGCAAAACACAGGAAAGGCTGACAGTTTTGTCCCAGTCAATAAAAGTAATACAGCTTAATCTCTACTTTTATTGTTCAGATTGCTTTGATACTACACTACGGCACAGTAAAGCTTAACCTCGGGGTATCATCACACAAGCAGAACTGACTTTTATATATTAAGCATTAAAAATGTTTATTATCTAAAACCTTCCAGAAGTACAGATTCAATTTTATCAAATGGGTTAAAAAATCTGTAAAGAAATATAAAAACAGATAAAAAAAAATCAAATAAAACAGAATAAATATAGATAGAACATAACATTAAATGTAGGGGAAGTGATGTCCTAGGGGTTACAAGGTGGGCTGGGAACCCTGATTCAAGTCCCCAGTTTGCCAACAGAGGTGACCCACTGTGGTCCCCCTATGCAAGGCCCTTAACCCCTCCTAACTGCTCTTCAGGTGCCAAAACATGCAGCCTACTGCTGCATAGTACATTAAGATGTATGTAAAATGTAGAGCCAAATTTCCCAGTCAGGATTATTATTAGTATTATTAGCCTTGGTGGTTATATCTTAATGAATATACCTTTGAGCGAGTGGTGTGTTTCTCTGTATTATCCACTTTGCATGTAATAGGAGTGTTGGGCATCAAGTACTGTTCATGCTTAATGTCAGAAAGATGATGAAGAATAATGAAAGGGCGACCATCTGCAACACAGAAATTTTAAACATTTAATTAAACAATTCAGATCTAAAAATAAAATGTGTTTTTACTTACCACTGCATGAAATGAGACCATCCAACTCATCTGAACTCAAATGGTCATGGTCAGAGGAAAAGCGCCGTTTTTCCAGGTTTTGCGCAACTGAACCCACAACCACTGGCTCCGTCACATCCTCTGAACTGGCCATCACGATTTTGTTGCAAGTGGCGTCTAACATGGCGCACACAAAAACAAAACAGACCAACGTTTGCAAACATAGAAAGAAATTAATAAGATATAAACGCATATAAAACCAAAACCACATTTTCCCAGTGAACTAGAGGTACTGAGATTTTAAGTTACAGTATGTGGTGTTAAATACCTCTAATCCATATTTCAGCACTTAGAAATATTGTAGCAAACACAGCAATTAAAGAACCACTATCTTTGTTTCATACAGAAACACCAGCATTGAAAGCAATTATGCTGCAGGAGCCACAGGTTTAGTGTAAAAGTTACTGCAGCTGTACGACATATAAAAACAAGGGAGTGACATGATTCAAGTAGCTGAAAATTCAGTTGAATAATCTGATAAATGGGGTCGCAACATGAACCCAATCTCATGAGTGTGATGTATCATGAGCACACAGCAAAACCCGATTCAGTATCACAGCAACCAAGAATAGATTATGTGGGATCGTATTGAGTATCAGTCAGGATTCCAAAAACAGGGTTATTTATTAGACTCCATATGTACAGTGGCATTTACCTGCTGATCAAATGAGATGTGCACAACACAGCTAGCAGGGAGAAAACAGGGTGTGTATGAACCCTTTTGTATGGTGTGTGGGTAGAGGTTTTTGAATGGCTGAGTGTGTTTCCTAGGAAACAAGGCAACAGGAAAGGAGGCTGTGAGTGTGTGCTTGCAATGGTTTAACAGAGGAGGATGGGATTGAAATAAAGATGAAGCACATAAGATTAGAAGCCCATCTAAAGCCTAATCTAATGTCTACAAAGAATGTACATTATAAGAGAACATAGGAAAGATATACAGGAATCTAATAATAAAACAAAGGAAATAACTAACTAATCAGCCAATCACGACTTAAAGCATTTATGCATGTAGATAAAATCAACACAACAAGCTGAAGAAGTCTGTGTCAGATTGGGGAAGTAGAAGTGTCTGAATGTGACATGGTTGATGATACCACGAGGCTTTTTCAGAAACTGATGATCTTCTGTGAGTTTTGACACCTAAGCCTCTCGAGGGTTTACAGAAAGAAACGAGAAAATACTCAGTGAGCATTAGGTGTCTGGACACAAATGTCCGTTTCAAAGGTCAGAGGAAAATGAGCAGACTGGCTGTAGATGAAAGTAAATCAAACAGCAAGTGTTTGCCTTCAAGGTATGCAGAGGAGCCTTTCTGAATGTGCAGCATAGTGAACTTAGAAGCAGGTGGGTGGCATCAGCAGAAGACCACACCAAGTGCCAGTCCTGTCATTTACAATCAGGAAACCAAAGTTCACACAAGCTCACCAAAACTGAAACACAGAAATAAGGGCAAATGTAACCTGGTCTGATATGAGAAATGATAGAAACTATTCATTTAGTGGTGGAAATCTGGTGGAACAGAAGATTTGCAGAATAGATGTGTAGTAACCATCAAATCCACAGCACCTGTGTGATGTTATCACATCAGTGTGGGTAAAAACCTCTGAGGAATGTTTTAAACACCACAAGGCTTCTGTGCCACAAAGAATTGGTCCTATGAAAGGTTTATCTAATAAAAGTGCTACTATTACCTGACTGGTTTCCTGTCAGATCATAGCTGATGTTACATTACACAGGCATACATGGACTCCCGTGTTTTAGGTCGAGATCACTGCAGAGCAGGTATAGTTTAGAATATGATCTGAGACAAAGATGTGCTTGTTTTGTCTTTCTTTTTATTTATCTTATAAATAAAAAATATTAAAACAGAAGTTTCATTTTCTTAGAATTGTTTGGCACATACACCAAAAGGAGTGTAAAAGGAGAAATTTTAACAGGTCTACAAATAGGTTGAGAACAATTTCTATATAAACTGTTGTTTTTCTGCCCTTTTCAATTACATATGGTGTGGAAGTAAGGAAGTATGACAACACACTTATGGAATGGTGTACATGCACAGGACATCAGGGAAAGTTGGGCTTTAACAGAGACAGAGGAAGAGGAGCAAAAGCAGATCGACATTCGTTTCTCTCGAGAACAAAACTGTTTGTACTCTGAAAAGATTGTAATAAACTGCGTCACAACTAAGTTCTAGGTTTGAGTCTTATTGACCTCTGGAGAAGAGGCGAAAGAGAAGAGGCTCTGCAGTCGTCCGAGTCAGGCCAGAGAGGTCCAGCACCAGCCTGGTGTAAATAAGGGTTTGCATAACATAGATATACAGAGTAATGAGATAACTTTGTCCTGGCTCTTTCTTAGTTAAACAACTGAACACCCCTTCTGAGCGAGCATGATGACGGCTCTCTTTGGGCAAAATATACAGACAAGAAAGTCCACTTCACATACCTATATCTTTTTCAGCAACTGAACTGTGTAAACTGAAACAAAACACTCCCAATTCCTGCGTTTTGGTCTAATGACTGCCAAAACATTTTGTTTTTCTCTACTACTGACTTATTAAGTCAAAGGAAAAGCTTGTTTATACTTGCCTCAAAGTACACCTAAAGTAAGCATATCTGTAAACCCTTTAAAGCATGAAGGACAATGTTGACTTTACAGGATTTATTTGCTTTTTTGTTTGCTTCTGTGAAACTGCCAAACCCACTTTCTAAAGGGTTACATTTGGGTTATACTTTTATTCTACAACCAAAACAGCCCAAAAAATATTTCCTGTCAACCATTTTTTGGGATAACAAATCTATACACCTGTTTACACACATTTAGAATTTTGTGCAGAATTTTATTTCAATGACAGTAACACTAGGTCACTTACACTGGTGGCCATTTAAAGACACATTTAGGTAATATAGAAGTAGATTTCCATTTAAATCTCAGTTCAAAAGAGCATGTGGCAAAGCAACATTACTGCAAGGTGACTTCCGTTTGTTTGCTTTTAAATACAAAAGAGAGAGAGAGAGAGAGAGAGAGAGAGAGAGAGAGAGAGAGAGAGACTACATTGTTAGTGCAGAATGTGATATTTGTGTTTATTTAGCAAAGAAACGTTTTAAACAAGTATATTTTTCTAATATTTTACCATCACTATGCTTGCTTAATTTCAAAGCATCATTTAAAAAAAATCATATTATTTATCCACCCAAACCATCACAATAACACAAACAAACCCAGGTCTATACAGTTGACTTTTATAGTAATATTAAGCAAAATTATTAATTCGTTTGTTATTTATGGCATATAAAAGGTAAAGCAAACTATTGGTTAGACCTTAGTCTACATTACTAATAACATCAATGCCTCATGGAACAGAAAGTCTGCTCACTAACGGATTCCTCTGGTATCATATTGATTAGTTCTGCATACTAGTTAGAATATGATAATTTAAAAAAGGACAAAATATAAAAGACGTAAATAAACACAAACTTCAAAAATGGAAAAGAAGGAAGTTTAGAGTTTGGATGGAGTCATGAAGATTATATCCTGCTACTAATCAATCTTAAACTCTTCAAATAAAAGATTGAGTAAAACTAACTAAGGAGGGACATTAATTTAGGACGTCCAAAGTAAAACTTTGGACAAAACTCTTGCCATAAAGCGTTAAAACACGCTGAGTTTTGCTGTCTCCACCCAGTCCCTCATTCCACAACTTTATCATATCTTCCGTCAACAAAACTAAAAATGTTTCACACCAAACATTGTATTTGCATTATTTATGTACTTTTTGTACTGTATTTACACTTGTCAGTCTGTATTTAGATATTTCGTACCTTACTTATGCGACAACTGAATTTCCACCGTCTTCCGCTGTAAGACAGCAGGAGAAACATGCCAACATTTTAGGCCTAAAAATATACTTACCCTGAGTTCAGTTACAAGCCCGGATCAGTACCGCTTTCCTACAGGCAGCCCGGTTAGGTCAAATATTCATTTAGACTTAAATGAAACCGTTTTCCAACCAGTGTTTCAGAAAGGAGTTTAGCACTATTCCCGTGGTGCCCATTTAAGTCCCTCCCAGTTGCTATCCAGTTGGACAAGGAAAAAAAACATACAGAAGGTAAGGAAGTGGTTTCTGCAGACTTTGCAAGAGTTATTCCCAAGTTTTTTTTATTTATTTATTAATTTTTAACCCCTTATTCCCATTTTATTTATCTCAGTGGAATAACTGCAGCTCAGAAGAAGTGACAAGGTGGATTTTGTTTCTCCCCCCCCGCAAGAGGGAAAATGGATCAAATGACGGGTCGGCCCAGATCAACCAGCCGACAATTACAACACGCTCAGGAATGCTAGCATCCACCGTGATCATTTAGGCTACATGTGGTTCGTCTCTCACAACAAAGCACGTAGAATATCACGAGTTTCCGGTCAATATTTTCGAAACAGAGCTTTTTTAAAGGATTCGGCAAACGGCTTTATTTTTTGCTATTTTCATTTGAATAAAGGATATTATGTTATTCAAAAACAGTTTACAAAAGGAAGTTTTTTTTCTGGGTGGGTGAGGGTGACGTCCCGGAAGTTTACGTCATGTTAGCATGTGTTTGCTTTAGCTTTATGCTAAGCTTTGCTTTGGTGCTAGGCAGGAATCAGACATCACTATAGTTCACATGACTTCATAAACAGTGTCATCATGTATGCTTATGATTATTGCGTTGTAAAAAAAAGTGTCGGTTTTATTTGCACGTGATATATAAAGACTCATTTTATTAGTATGATCATTCAGTTAACTTTGTACAATCTTACATATTGTGGTTTTATGACTTTGTCATCCCCTCCATAATATGATATCAGTCTGAACAGAGAAATAGTACCACACATGTAGGCAAAATCCTGCTGCTAGTTTACAAAGCATTTACCGGTTTAGACCCAACATATTTTGCATAGTTATAAACCAGCCTGACCTGTCAGGTCATCAGGTCATCTACACTTTTTTCTGAGTAGGATTATATGTTTGTTTTGTTTATTTTCTAAGAATAAAATATCCAAGCTATATTCTTAATAATTTAAATGTCACAATAATTTAAAGCAGGATTTTACAAAAAATCATTTTACATTTTATAGCCCACTAAATTAGAAATTAGTTTTTATAAATGTTTTGTTTCAGATCAGAAATACTTTAACTTTACCTAAATAACTCCATTGAAAGGGAAATTCGGTAGAATTGAAGAATTATTTTCTTATCTGATTGTAAAACTTTTTAATGAGTATTTTCTACTGATTTAAGAGAAACACCTCACATTTAGTAATGAATTAGTAAAAACAAATAATGGACAAAATAAAGTATTTATTTTTACAAAAATAGCACAATGATATACAATGCATTGATATGGAGTTGGCTCACCATTTCCTGAACAGGTTAACCTGGTAAGACATTTTATGAGTAGGGAGACATTTTTAGACCTTTTTCTCAATCTGATACATGTGATTTTAATCTCTGCAAAATCAGGAAATTTTGGAAACCACATTAATAGAAAACAGCTCTCAGTTGAAGATTGTTTACTTAAGTTGCAATGTATACACAAGGTTTTTATTATTACACCACAATGTGGTTAGTAGCTATTTTTATGTTAAAAGTTGATACAGTATGTCAACTTTATAGTCAAGCATGATTAACAGGTTTTTCTTAAATTCATCAACACTATGACCTATAGTGTCAGTCTTTCATTCACTTAAAACTTCACAAAAACATTGTGATTTAACTTTCCTAAATAATATTTGTATTTGAAATATACATCCTTACATTTACACAAACTTAAAATTAAGTTGTGCTTTTGAATAAATATTCTCAGCTGCCTAAATAGTGCTAACATCTGGGTCATGATTATTAACTTAACCCTGAATCTTACCTTTGCATTCAAAAAGCAGCACTGCTTACATGCTAAACAGCATCAGGCAACAAGAACCATGGAAACATTTTAACAAAGCAGATAAGGATTTCTTTTTTAACTTGGAGCATATTTTTTACTTTCCCCTGGAAATGGAAACTCTGGTGCTTGGTTGAAGTGTCCCGTTAGGAAAATCCCCACTGTGCCGATGATGAAGAGAAGAATAGCAGCCCAGAAACACACCTTGTCAATCATCTTCCCAATCAGGACCCAGCTTTCAATTTCCTTCATTCAAAATAAAAGAATTAGCCTGGATACATTTACAGCTAATGTACTCATCAAAAACATAAAGTTTTGTTAAAAAGCTGGTTTAATCACACTCACAGAGCCAATATCATTTTGTTGTCTTGTGCTTTCAGCAATGAAGTTGCAGGCATCCACACATTGCTTAATCTCAGGTGCTGCCTGGGCCAGACTCTTGTACAGGTTGGCTGTGCCGCTGACATCTATATTGTCTACTCGGGAGAACGAACACAGTAAGATGATAGTTTGCAGCATACAACATCAAATACACATGTATAGACAATAAACTTGCCTTTAATGCATTCAATTAGAAGGAGAATAGAAGCAACACATATCTAGCAAACAATATTTGTATCATTATTCAATTTTCTTTTTTCTGGTTTTAAATTGTCAGGGTCACAACTTTTAGTGTCATGAATATGACTAAATTAAAATTCACTCTCACCAATTGAACGCGTGAGTCCATGCCTTTCCCTCTGTTTGTCAAACATCATTTCACTGCGAGGTTGTTTCAGTACGTATTCCTCTGCTCTCTGCATGAGGCCAAAGGAGCTCCGTCGCCGCTCCTTCACACCGTTTACCTCAGCTGTCACCTCACTGTCATCCACCAGTGGGGACATGCCTAAGAAACGAGGTACCATTTCCAAGAACAACTGGAGGAACCAAAAAGGAGATCTATTGTCAATTGACAAACAATGACTGACATATTTGTTAAAAAATAATGTGGTACGCTTACATGCTTGATGCTGTGGGACATTGTATGAGTGCTGGGGCTGCGCAGTGAGAAGTTCAGCACCACAATTTGATTAGTAGCAATAAGAGTGGTCACAGACATGACAAAGATAAGGTACCTGAGGGGGAGAGGAGAGAGGATGCGACTGAAGGACGTTGTAGGTTGCAGTAACAGAAAACAACCAGTAGAGGGCAGCAGAGGCAAACTCACTTGCCAATGAGTGGAACAGAAAGAGAAGTCTCAGGGACCTTCTGAGCAATAAGGAACAAGAAGACAGTCTGAGCCAGCAAGACAGAGATGGACACTGTCAGCTTTTGTCCTCCAGCTGTGAAGAAACAACAAATACTTAGAAGAAGATGAACATGCATCTCTGTTTTTATGTAGCATATGCAGAAAATGTTTTGAGAAAAAAAGCTTTATAAGCACTGAAAAACAAATGTAATGCAGTCTTTAGAGTTTTGTTAAATGAAATAAATTCAGTGTTAATCCTGAACTGGTTTTAACATTTAAATATTTTAGCTTTTTTTTCCTTTTTGTAATTCTGCAATTCTGCAATAAAATAGCCCAAAAAGTGGCTGTTTTATTAAATACTTATGGCGTTACCAGTATGAGAATAACATAAAACGTTTTCATATTATTGCAGAGCATTTTTTTTCCTTTACATTTTAGGCTTTATAAGATTTTTTACATTCTTGGTGATTATGTGCAAAACTGCCAGTGAAAAAGACAAGGACAATTGTTTATAATAAAGTAATGTGTAAAGTTCAAAACTCTAAATAGCTGTAAAATTTCTATTAAAACTTAATCAAATACTTTTTCTCATTATAACACCAAAAATAGCTTTTTTGTTTTGAATTTTAAAGAAATTTGGGGATTATTGTTTTAAACATCTGATTTCAGGTTAAAAAAAAACTATTAGCTTTATAAAATGAAACATTTATTTGATACATCCTGTATTGGCTATGGAACTTTTTGATAAAAATATCACCTTATGTAAAATGTTTTAATTAGTATGTAAAGCTCTTAATATGATTAATTATTATTACAATTGTCATCATTATTATTAAAAACTAATTTGATGTTAAAATAGTAAAATACAACTATACTATTAGTCTTACAATGAAGTTTGCAACGATTTTTTTGTCAGCTGACAAGAATTTTATCAAATCAATAATAATAAAAACTTGTTTGTGGCTGCAAAACAACATGTAGATATTCCAGTATGCTCTGTGGTAATGTATATGGAAATGTGTTCTTATTAATCATAGGTGGGGACAGTTCCAAAATCATTATTCCTTTTTTCTTTTTGGCATGCTGGCTGTTCATTTCGAAGGTGCTGTGTATAAGCAATAGGTTAAATTGCAACAGTTGTTTTACCAACCTTGTGCAGGTAGGAAATAAGCCAAAACAACCAGCGAGGAAATGAGGGAGCAGGGCAGGATGATGTTAATGACGTAGAAGAGGGGCTTCCTTTGGATGATTAGATTGAACATGATCTCCTGATACTCCAGGTCATCTGGGGAATAACGTGAGTTTATCATCTTCTTGGCTGGACGATGGACGATAGCCCACTCCCCATTCTCTAAAGGGCAAAATAACAATCCAAAGAAGAATCCCACGTTTTAAATATTTAAATGTGTGTTTTCTGTACCTGTAAATGCCTCGGGGTCAATGTCCACCCACTCAATAGTCTCCCCTGTTTCTCCTACAGCCAAGATCAAGTCCACTTCGTTGGCACTATAAGTCTGAGATCTAGCATTATAGCAGCGTTGAATAAAGAAGAAACAAACAATTGAATTAAGAATTTAAAAACTCTATATGATTATGTTCATGTGTGTGGTTTTGTGCATGGATTTTACCATACCTGAATGCTAATGTGCAGTTTTGATAATCAAAAGGAAAGTAGGTGATCTCAATGGCACAGGTGCTACGATAGATGGCAGGCGGCAACCAGTACATCCAACCACTACTACTGATCAAGACATTGGCATAATAAGCTACATCAAATTTACCATCAATGCTGTGAAGAGAGAAAACAAAGAGCAGAAACCAAACTCATATCATTTCCTCATTTTGAACAAGGTGAATGCATCATTTGGTGCCTTTTTGTCTGGACCTTACTTGTTCTCTAGGACTATGTCAGGAAGCCAAACAGTATTGTACGGGACACGAATTATATCTATGCCATAATATTCAGATGTGTTCCAGGCAAGGCGATAATCTTCCCATTGCTGCAGATGAGAGGTAAACAATAAATATTGGACACAAGTGGAGGGCAAACTTTAGTTGATGGTTTATTGCAAATTAAAGAAACTTAGCTGAGAGTTGTGCAAACAACCACAATAATATGTATAAAGAGAGGCAAAACTCACAATCTCAATCCACACGTTAGTTGTAAGAGTCTCCTCTTTTTCATTCTGTAAAAATAAGGCAAAAAGTTGCATAAGTACTGTCCTGAATTAAATTTTTGTGAAGCTCACTTTGTAAGAAATACAGCGGATTGTAATGCTAACTGTCCATTTGGCACAGACCATAAACATAATGAATCATATATCTATTTATAGCTGCTGAAGTACAGTGATAGACACGCTTATATATATTTCAATTAGTCTGGGTTTAGTTTCAAGTTTAGTTTTCAATAGGAGGATGTAGCTCTCACCAGTGATATAAGATTAGTCAGAGTCAGCTTGATCTGAACCTGAATTTTGTCTTCAGGATGAACCACTGGGCGAATATTCTTGTTGTAGTTTTTGAACAAGTCCCTAATTAGCTGGGTCTCCTCGTTGCATTGAACTGTTGAAGAAAAATATGAGAAAAAGAGGGGTAAATAAGGCACATGTGAAATCACTTTGATGTAACTTTTTCACTTTTGTAATTAGTCTTCCATCTCATGGAAGTAACTATATCTTATATATTGCTTATAATGAAGTTAAACAGACATCACACAGGCACTACTGTACAATTGTTTGCCTAATCTCTGCTGCTGTACGAAAGACTGAATGTAAGGTATTTTGTTGTAACTGTATCCTGTCCATAATCCACACAATTGTACAAAAATGATATTACCATTACATTGCAGATTGTGGAATTTGTACTGTTGTATTAATTGTAGCTGACATGGAATACAATTTCTATGAACATAGATAATTACATTTTCTTTTGTCTTTTAATTCTTATCTCTCCTTTCTTCCATTTGTATGCTTTTAATTGAACTATTAATTGGGGTTTCTTTTCAAAGTAACAAGTAAATGTTAACCGCTTGCTTTTACAACTAAAGAGTCAAACATTAACCACTAACGTTTTGCGCATTACATGGAAACTTGCCAGGACTGCAGGATCTCCTGCAACATCCACACTAACTTAACTTTGCATACAAATAGCAGATACAGACTTTAATAAAGTATTTAGCTCATTAGTAGAAATCAAAGGTATTGATATTTAGCAAAAATGTGAGAGTGGCTTGCTATATGAAAGAGAGAAGATGATTCATTACTCATCGTGATCCAGTTTGGAGATGGGAAAGTCAGCATGATGGGTATCAGTCTAATAAAACTAAAGCCTGAACACATTCTCAGCATGTAATCAATAAATATTATTTAATGTACATAAAATGAAATTCATAGGAAAACAAATAATTAAAGTTTAAAAATATAAAACTATAAATGTGAGTTTTTGTGTTAAATCAATATTTCTATTAATAACCTGAAATTGTAGATTAAATATTCTGCAAATGATAAGAGAGGTTTACAAATTAATGGTCTTTGTAAATGTAAAGGTTTTTGGTTATTTGTGCTAAACAGCAATATACATATGCTAACCATGTGACCCTCTTTTTAGTATTATAAACAAACTTGTATTAAATATTTAGTAAAAAAAACGTGTATAATTTTATATTTTTCACGTTAGCCTATCTTTACAAAGTAAATACAGGCTATTTGGTGTATTAAGCCATAGTTAATGTTAATATGGTGTTAGTGCACCTGCTGCTGTGCTGGGTGTGACAAAACAATAAAGATAAGAATCCAGAGGCCGAACCTGCCACTGATATCAGTCATCGATACGGAGTAATGGGACTGTGCATATCTCAAAACTTTGGATGGTAAATAAGGAAACTCCTGGTAATTTACCTGACATGATCCTCTGTGGTGAGACGGTGGCAGACAGCACTATGTCAGAGCAACATGATCGTACAAGTAAATATTACGACATCACAGTTTGATTGGGATTGATGCCAAGCAAACTCCCCTGAGCTGACACATCAATGTGAAACCAAAAGACAAACTGTGTTAAATTAATCTTTTTTGTGACTGCAAAAGGAATAGAAATAATCTGAGAAAATGCTTCTCCTGAGAGCTGAATCCAGGGCCTTACAATCTAGTTTAGTCCTATTATATTCTAGTAATATAAATTTCAGGGGAAGTAACAAAACAAACCAAATTCATCCATGTTAAATTTGGGTTTTGCCTCCAAAATATGAGGTTGATTGTAAAATATTCTTATTTTTGTAAAGTACTTATTTATTTAAAAAAAAACTCCTGTATACATGGTACTACCCATATAAATCTTACATTTAGTGTCTTCCTGAGTGCTAAGTGTGATAAGTTAATAAAGAATAAGGAGTTTATAGCACAGGAAGACTCTTGTCCAAGCCGACAACTTTCACAATGAAAATATTAAATTTTGCTAATGACCTCCACCAAGATGAGCATTCAATCGTCAAGCATACCTTTACATGTTGTGAACCTATACAGATTTAAATAAAGATTTAAGGCTTGAATAATTATTATGTACAAGCTTTTGTTATTGTCTCCCAGCAGATTTCAAGCACACAAAGCCCCAAAATGTTTTGCACTCTCCTTTCTAGACAGTCAGGTTGTACTGAATTTGTTTATAAGCAGTCATCATCAGAGCTGCTGGATTAGATTGAAAACTGGATAGATGGATGAAAACTATTAATACAAATTTGTCCACTTATATAAGTGTACACACATTATTTTCTTCATAAGGCACTCATTTTAGAATAACATTGGCAATCACCACAGTTAAGAGATTTAGAGTTAGTTGTCTCTGAATGCTGATCATTGACCTGCATCTAATCAGCTGTAGGCATTTCATGCATTATTTTGCTCAATAAGAAGACATGGTCCATGAGGATGTACCCAAAGCATGCAACTGCATCACTTACCCTGGCACAAAAAAGTCCCAAGAATAGTTACAACGCCAACGTGTATCCAAAAGCTGCACACTGCCATCATGACCCAATTTCTCTCCAAGGCACGATGTTCAACTATAAAGTCTGAGGGAGGGAAAGGCACTGAGAGTAAAGACAGAGGGTAAGAGTCCTAAATCCCCCCCACCAAACACCCTGACTGTCGCCCAACCCTGCTGTTGCTATCCATGGCTCAGATTACACAGCAGCTGGAGGCACTAAACCAGGACTTCAAGTAACACTCCCCGGTCACCCCCAATAATCATCATCATGATCATTAGACAACAACCACAAGGCTGGACGCATGCACTGTTCATTTTTGGTTATGAGATGTGTCTAAACATTTGGCCAGTATCGTATTTATGTACACTTTGCTAACTGTCATGGTTTGCTCTATAATTTTGTGTTTGACAGACTGAGAAAAAGAACTGATTCATAAACCCTGTGTGTGCAGCAAGGCAAACAGGTGACTGGCAAAGCTGTTCTCCCTCTGCTATGCGTCCAGGGTATTAATACATACTGCAGACGCTTACCACTTCAACGCTTGTCCTCCAACAGGGAAAAAGAGTTTGCAGACTCGAAGTTAAAGAGGTGGACGCAGACAATGTTCATTAAAACCAAAAAAGCAGTGGAGATGCTGACTGGGATCTGCATTAAGATAAGTCAGCCAATTCTTCATTTTTATCAGTAGCAATCAGGATGTTTTAAAAGTTCATTTCTTACACAGGTTGCTATCATGATTAGTGCTGTGAGTAATAAAAGTTGGATGTACTGACAAGGGCAGCAGACAGATTTTTGGAATGTGCCATTTGAGTTGCTCAGTATGTGATGTACTTCTAAATATATAGTTAGGAAAACAGAGATGAGCTCCTTTAAAGTAATTTGAGCCTGCAGATAGCAGATTGTGTGTCTCACACTTACAACTCAGAGACAGAAGAAGGGCTGCTCAGCGTCAAATCCAAGGCCTTCTGTCTGGAAAGTCTGTCGTGTGACTGAACGGATGAACAGCGAACGGCTAGTGAAGGGGGATGTCTCATCTATTGATTCCTCAATATGTCATTTTTAAACAGATTTCTCTCGTTTTTTGCCAATAAATGAATGATCTTGGCAATTTGCTTGTTTGGGCTGACTGTTCTGTAGCTCTCCAATATTTTTATCTGAGTTGGCAGAAAGAAAATGTTTCATATACTAACTGTGCACAATGCAGTGCTCCAATTAAAGGCAACTTTACACTGAAAATGGCACTCTTTATATATTTAATAGCTATATATTCTATTTATTGAACTGTACAGTGTGGTGTTTTATATATATATATATATATATATATATAACACCAAATGAGAGCTAAATATCAAAATTAATAAACAATAAAGTAGCCTAATATTTAAAAAATAATAATACAAGACCATTTATTTTTTGAGTATTCAAGGAATCAAAATTGTTTTAGATGATGTTTCAGAGCAGTAGTGACAGAGACGCCGGTTATAAACAAATCTTTCTGGATTATACTCTCCAGACGAGGTGTCTTTATTATAAAGGTATAAATAAAGAACCTAAATAGTTTTTCCCCCCAATAGCCTACTTAATTATTTTCTAAATAAATTCTTAGCATCTTTTTAATACTGTTTTAGCTTGTGTCTTCTGACAATAAGTTTGAAGTCATTATTGGTCATACAATGGTTAAACTAAAAGGATACTTTGTTACATTTAGAAAACATTCAGGTTTAGGAATAATTTTTTTTTACAATGAAGTCTCTTTCACAAACGCTTGTTTTCTGTTTATCATGGTTATGTGTAAAACTGCCATATCCTTAGAGATAACTTTCAGGCTGTAAAATCCCTTAGGCTTACAAAAGGATGCTCAGGGCTAAAAAAAACAAAACAAAAAAACAAAACGGAGCAATCTAATCATTTAAACATCAATGAATAGCACCTGCTCCTCTAACAGGAACGCCTTTTATCTGAGATTTTTCCTTTGATATACTTTACTGCACCATGTTTCCATGTGTTTAAGCCTGGGGCTGACAGAATTCTAGTATTTTCTAATATAAACAATAACATTTTATTTGACTATAGTGCAAATGTAAACCATGGGAAAAAAATGGAATACTAAAAAACAAGAAAATGGGTAGATTTGTTTGACTGGTGTCAATTTTTGCTTGTCAGAAAAACTGCTTGCCATTAAGGGCATTATTTGTGCTCCTTTTGATTAGTTTTTTTTTTTGTTGTTTTTTTGTGTGTGTTTTTAAATCAGTAAAATATAACTATAGTTTGAAGTTGCATTCACAGCCTCCCAAATTACAACTACAAATGTTTTAAATGTTTTTTCTGTAGATTTTAATATTATCTTTAAGATAAACCCACTGCAGTCCTTTTAAGTTGGGTGGGTCCTGTAGGTATTCAGTAAATTTATCATACCATGTACATCAGAACAGATAGACGTGGGCTTGGGCTTTGACTGGGCCATTACAAAACAACATTCCCTCAGTTTTAGCAGAAGGATTGGGATTGTAATTACCAACCGTGAACCTCCATACTGTGATATTGTGGGAGATAAATTTTCCAGGTACATTGTTCTCTAAGCAGTATTTGTACCTTCTTCCACAGTCCAAATAGATACAGGTTAGGTTAGTTGTTTTAAATCCTGGGGGTGTGAGTATGAGTAGTTGTTTGTCCCTTTTTGTGATCCTGAACTGGTGACCTGTTCAGAGTTTATGAACAGGTCCTGCAGAGTTTATGATTCTGTGAAAACGTTGGTGCTGGGATTTAATGTCTTTACTCTGGATCTGGTGCATACTGTTGAGCAAACATACGGGAAAATCTTACATTAGGATCTCTGATGGAAATAAAAATGGCATTTTCCTGCTTTATTGAGATTATAGGAATAGACTCACTAATTTTGAATTTGTGTGTCTTAGCCTATAACATATTCACACAATGCTAAGTTCCCCTCTCAAGTCACCAGGATGGAATGACAGGAGCCCATAATCCTTGTAAGGGCATTGTCGTTTCTTTGTGAATTCAAACCATCTGAATCAGTCACAGGTGTCCCTGCAGCCTCCCTGTCACTACCTGTTTCAGACAGGATCATTCATTGGCTGAACTGAATAAAAGCCCCATGACCAGCCCCCTCTTATAATGAATGACCTTGCTTTCACTTTTTTCCCGCTCCTTTGCAGGAAAATACCATTGTTAAGTCCTTCATGAGCACACATGTGGTTTGGCTTGAACTTCAGTATCTGCACACCTCCCCCATCACCATCATAGCAGCAGCACTGATGGGGCCTATCCCTAGATTTTCTCATTCTTATCTCTTATCAGAGCTGATAATAATGTGAGCACTTATTTATGAGCCACATCGATACATCAGTTGTACAGACTTTATACGACAGCACTAAAATCAAATTATTATATACTTTGAATTTACAATAAAATACATTTAATGTCCTTTTTGAAAAATATACTAATGCGTTTGTCTAGTCAGCTTTACTCCTCTTTCTGCTGGATGAATTTAGGTTAGTTAGTTTGCCACTGAAACATGCATTTGATATAATCCCTCTCTGTTCAGAAATTAAATAGCTTATTTAGTTGTTTTATTGACTGAAATGAGTTTATACAAGGTCCCTCCCGGTTGTCATGACCTTTACACACTATATAGTATTTAATTTCTCGTGTTACTTCTATTAATCATTTGAGAAATGTTTGTCTGCACTGCTGTAAGGTGTGAGAGGTTTGGTGGGATTCTTTATGGTGTCTATGAATGAGTTATAGAAGGAAAAAGGGAGGAGGAAGGGGAGTAGGGGGAGAAGAGGCTAGGGGGTATGCGTTCACCCGAGCTGACTAGGAATATAGTGCCTATACAGAGGATGAATCTGGAGGAGGGAGGTTACTGGCGAACAAGCTGTCCTGGCTGTGTTTTATCAGTGTGTCTACACTCAGCTGATCTCTGGACTCTCAGATTGAGCAACACAACGAGAGGCAGCCGGCTCCAAAATCAGTCAGACAAAGGCAGGGCTGAGGAGGGACGCAAATTCAAGAGAGGAAGGAACGCAGAAGTTTAATAGTATCTTAAAATCATTGAACCAAAAAAGTCTAATTCCAAAGAGGATTTTTTTTTTGTTAAAAATGGCGAACAGAACTATTTATTTGAGGTTTTGGGGAGGAGTATGATGGATTTGAGAGGAATTGGGGTCAAAGGCAGGGGTCTAGTAGAGAGTATTTGTGGTGACAGCCAGTACAAGGGGACAAGCACTCATGTGAGACACAGAGGAATTAAAAGATAAACTACAGAGAAAAGGAACAAAAATCGCACTGGCAGGTCTCAACTGGACTTCAGTATGGGTGTGAAGAGCAAGGCTGCTGCTGCTATCATAGTCCTGCTGCTGTTTCTTGGCTCACTTTGGCTACGTGAGTATTCCTCTGTCAGTACGTGTATTTGATTTTGGTGCTTTACTATTAATCTATTTAATCTCCCTTGTTTGGAGGCATTTAGCTTTACAGCAGGACTGGGTCACACGGTGCAGCGGCTGCAGGTTCAGGCACAGTGATTGTACTGCTGATATCCATTATTTGGCTTGTTTTTATGTGGATAAATGAATGACTTTGTTAAAAGTAGAGATAGTATATAAAACTTTGTCAATTCGGAACATGTAAAACAGATGCAACACATGTAGATACAAAATAATCATTTTAGTAATGCATCTACTTTAACACTTGTAAGTTTTTCATCTATGGCAACAAGACTTCCCATTATTCTGGACATTTTTGGTACCATTCACCGTGTTCCTGTCAGGAAATGGATCGTTTTGTTAAAAACCAGAGTTTAAAGTCTGCATGGTACTGCAGAATGATTTTATATGATCGCTGTATACATTAGCATATGTTGTTAAAATCTGAAAATTATGTGTACAGACACAAATATCAAATGACTGATCTTGTGGCTTTCTATATATAACTATTTATAGTTCCTAGGGCCAACTGCAGCTTGCACACATAATATCAACTAAGGATCATTGAGTTTTCTTTGACCTGAGCAGGAAAAAGCTTGAAATGGATTAAAAATCATCATCATTCTTGATTTGCAATCAGAATAATGTTCTTCTTTGTGTCCTGTACAATGTGGTCTTAGGTCTGACATAATTAGGAATGTTGAGCAAAGAGGTTCAGCCTTTCTATAATCAGTTTACCGTTTACTGGATGAAAAAGTTGCTGACAGCATGTTAGGGAACTATTATGAAAGTGAAAACATTCGTGGGTAATTTCAAGAAGTTAAAGTCAGTATTTTTGCAATCAAGTGTGTTTAAAAAATCCAAGTATTGGTGGGAAAGTTGTATGTTTACTGAAACTGCAACCCATCTTACTGTTTGGACCACAACTGAATTGTTCTTGCTTACCGCAGTTTCACAGTTGTTTTTGGCTTTATAGCAGGCAACTGAAAACCTAAAAAAAAAAAGAAAAGCCCACAGCATATTAGATCCGCAACACCTAACAGTCAACAAGCACAGCTGGCGACAAGCTGCTAAACACAGCAGAAGATTTCCCACAGGAGCTAACGCAGAACCAGAAGACAGTGCTACAGTAAAAGAGCTAGACTATTGTGTCTGATATCCAATAATAAGCTGATACAAAAACTCAGACACTGTTAAATTGTGGCTAAACATTATATTTTGCAAATCACTGAAATGATCTAAACTGAGTATCACAGTGAGTAGAGCAAGAAAAACAGTGTTTCTACCAAAATATGAAAAAAACTCTGCTTTAGGAAATAAGTACGAATGGTAACAAAAACAGATGTGACTATGTTCTTTTTTTACCACCACTGTGAAGTTAACAGGAACTACAGAGGATAATTACTGTAGTTTTTAAATAGAATATTTTCCTTTTGTAACATCTCACAAGATTTTAATAATTCAAGAGTTGTTGATTAAGTGTTTCATCAAATGTGTGACTTGTTCTCATGGTTAGTTTCACATCTTTTGTTTAATTTATTACAAAAAAGTTGTGATTTAAAAAAAAGACAGATTTGGTATTATTTTGAGTAATATACTTGAGCAAACTCTCTATACACCACTAAGCATAAAAAGTCCCTCCAATGACATCAGAGTCACCCTTTACGTGCACTAACACACCCTCCCATCAGAAAAAAGGGTTATTACAACACTGTATAATTTAAATAAAACCAGGTGAACTAATTATCAGGAAATAAGGCCTAAACAAGACACAAGAACAACAAAATAAAACGGGAAACCAAAAAATACAAAACAGGAAGTCCAAATAATGACAAAGCTATACTCCAGTTGGTCCCTGCAGTCCCTAGTCCAGAGGAGACATACCGTACAAAATACTGTACAAAAAGTGCTCTGTAAATGCATAAAGAAAATAAATGACTGGATGTGCCTAAATGTTTTTATTCAAAACAAAACCTGAGGTGATTGTTGTTAGTGCAAAAAAAAAAAACAATTAAATGTCACCGTAACTTCATTCCATACACATACAATAACCACCACCAGGCCAGAAATATCCGTGCAGCCATGGACTCAGACCTAAATTAAAAAAAAAACATATCAAGGGAATAACAAAGTCAACTTATCATCACCTTAGGAAAATGTCACATGTAATACATTTGATGTCACAGCAGGAGCTGGAAAAACTAGTCCATACTTTCATCTTTATGCTTGATTACTGTAACAGTATCTTTACTGGTCTTCCTAATAAATCCATTAAACAACTGCAGCTTATCCCAGACTCTAGAGTTCTCATTAAGACCAAGAGAGGGGACCACATCAGTCTTACACTGGCTGTCTGTCTGCCTGTTGCTGCTGAATAAAGCTCTGAATGGTTTAGGACCAAAATACATCAGACATCTCGTGACCCAGTATGTACCTACCCGACCCCTCAGGTCCTCTGGATCTGATCTTTTATCAGTTCCCAGAGTCATAATGAGACATAGAGAAGATGCATCTGAAACATTTAATTTATCTAAATCTAGATTAAAGATTCTCCTCCTCTTAGCTGCACTTTGGTAGTTTTTATTTAAAGTTATTTTAAAGCCTGTTTTGAAGTCCAAACCTGCATGTTTCTTTTCTTTTGAAGCATACCGGTATTAGAGGTTTTTTCCCCCCAGATTCTCAGGAAATTAGATCTAAACTCCTCAAGTACTTAAGATATTTCCTGGGACCCTTCTCTGTTCAGTCATGCTACTTAACATTTTCTTATGAACCTTTTTAACAGTGGACTAGACCGCTAATTTTGCCCATAAAAAGCATAACTGATCTTTTATTAGGCCAGTTCTGATATATTTAAAGCATCTTGCTAGCATCAAATTGAAAGTAGTATACATTATATTAAAACAAAGCAAAGCATTTTTCAATTCAACACTTGATATTTTGCCTTTGTAATATTTTCACTGTATAGTAATCATGCAATAAAGTCACTGCACTCATTTCACTGTGCATTTTATGCTCATTTGAAAAAAATGGTTTTAAGTTTTTAACATTTTTTTTCAAACTGTGGGACTTGCTCATGTTTATATTTTTACTATATCTCCACAGAGGGTGGTTTGGATTATCATTGGGATTCTTGTTTTAAAGGTTACAATCAGGGAAATGAAGTAAGTACAACTTACATAGAGTTTCATTTGGCTCTATTATAGGGTTTACTAATTATGTAAGTGATTACTTGCATGTTACAAGATTAATTTGAGGAAGCAGATGGGCAGTGAATGAATAAATCTCATCAGCTTTCTTCCTTTCTTTGTCCTCCTGTTAACTGTTTCACCTCCCTTCCCCCATTCATCAGTTTCCCCAGCTGTCCAACAGCAGCGGGGTAGATGTGGCCAAGGAACCACATGTCCTCGCATTGTGCCCTGGTCAGACCTTCCAGGTGTCCGTCCTGCTCTCCCACTTGCAGGCTTCTCCAGCTTACACCTCTGATGTGCTACTACAGCCATATCTGTCCAGCTGGGATGAACTAGTGAAGTAAGATCATCAGACATTGTTCACAACCGCCAGAGTGAGTCTGGAATAATAAGATTCATCCTGTTCTGTGTTACTGTTCCAGGTTCATGGAAGCTTTAGGCCCAATGGTAGGTCTGATATCTAAAGAGATAGAAACTAAGACTTCTATAATCCGGCAACTGGCCCTGTTGTCTGGGGAGAATCCTGAAGCGGAGGTTGCCCCAGATGTACACTCATTGAACTCTGCGGACAAAGAGTCTCAGAAATTGGATGATTTAAAGGCCTCACATTATACAGACGCATACCACTCTGTGCGTTCCATGATCTGGATGGAGATGAATCGAGGAGTTGTGGATTTCAACCACCAGACAGACTCTGGATGCCGGACTCTTCTGCGCCTGCATCGAGCTCTGCTTTGGCTGAAGCTGTTCCTGCAGAAGCTGGCTGAGACACCGGCGGCCGGTCGACTCAGGAGCCCCTCAGAGCTTTGTAGGGAGGCCTACCAGAGCACTCTCGCAGCCTATCACACCTGGTTTGTCCGCAGGGCTGCTGAACTGGCCTTCATAGCCATGCCAGAGCGGGGATTTTTCTTCAGACTGGTGTGTGTGCAGAATCAGGAACAACTGAGCAAGGTGCTCCACAAAGTGGTTCTGGGCATTGAGGAGGTTTATGACAAGACACAAAAAGCCTTTGAGGAAAATGGCATGCTCGACTTGCCATAAATGTTTTTATTCCAAGTTTTGTATTTTTATTTGGCACTTGAATATAGTGTAAAGCCACAGAAAAGGTGTCATCTAAAGAGATCACATTCTACTTTCCTGGTCAAACTTAACCAAAGTGCTGAATCAACAATCTAAATCTAACTCTGACACAGGTTAACTTTGGCATTTTTGTTTTAATTCAATGAAACGTTGACTGATAATCTAAGGCAGCTAATGCAGGCTGTGAATTATTAAAGGAAGTGGGCACAGCAGCTGCAGGGCTATAATCACCTGCACTAAAACACTCGTCTTAGGGGACTTTTTACAAAATTGCTTCATAATATGCAACCAAACAAAAGTGCAGTCATATTATTTAGCCTTTTTCTAGCCCACATGTGGTTATTACTGTTTTTGTACTTAAAATCATTGCTTGTTTAAACATAGGTCCTAATCTTTTGTATTGGTATGCTACCTCATAACTGGCTGAGTCTTAAAATTTTTATGGGGCCAATCTTTTGTGATTAAAGATGTGTTACACAAAAATCAATATGTGCTGAAAAAATGTGGGGCTTTGCAAAAGCTGGAATATGGAGTGTCGATTTCTCTGTTTACATATTTGAACATTTTGTAATGCAGAATGAATGATTTAGATACAAAGAAAGACTCAATGTGCCTGTTTCAATGTGACATTTCATAATTAAACGCAGTGAAACTAAACACCTATAATCTACTCTTTTTGACACGCTCCTTCCCGGATTTCTTCTAAATTGAGTTTGAAGATTTACAGAATCCAGTTTTATAGTTTAAAGATGTGAAAAGTCATTAAATGACAACAACAGGCTCTGAAATGTCAATTTAGACTTAATATACATAAACGGTACATAACTGGTAGAGAGAATAGCGTGAGACTACATGTCACTGGTCCTCATTAAATTATTTTAAACCCACAAATACCTCTAATGCTACATAATCCAGGCTTTCTGCATTTTCCTGCTCTGATACTTCTGTGGAGGAGGCACAAGAAAAGAAGGCTCAGGAAAAAGCTTGAAGCTACAGATCATGTGGGAGACAGGAACTAGGTGAATGTCAGTGAGCGGAAGTATACGTCATTTCTAATCTTGTTGATAAAATTATCAATAAACTGTGTAAAAACAATTCCAAAAAACCCGACTAAACTGGATTCCCGTTTATAAAGGCAATTTTTTAAATGGTTTTTGTCATTACAATCCTACAAATTATAGGTTAAATTTAAATAATCTACACCAGTGATTGAAACTGAATGTGTGTCGACGATGAATGCTCCCATTATATTCTTACCAGTTCCTTTTTGTGATAAAATGGACCTTTACCAACTTAACATGTGCAAACACTGACATTGGTCTTCACTGTTCTGCAAGCTGCAAGGATTATAGTGAATGAGATTACCAATTACATCCACCTGATGCTACCTTTACACCTTGCTGGCCTCTTTTACTGTCACTTGCAAAGGTCATCACATATCTGACCACATTGTAAATTCAAAGGAGCTTAAATGATGCCTCAATATCCATTTTATATATCCATCCATCCATTATCTACCGCTTTATCCCTACCAGGGTCGCGGGGGGGGGGGGCTGGGGCCTATCCCCACAGTCAAC